>WUAM01001583.1:0-37734 GCA_024336885.1 Actenoides hombroni
GCCGGAGTAGACAAGGTGGGGGGGCGCTGGGGCCTGAAGGCCCGGCGGGGGGGGGTGCCTCAGCGCCATATAGACCAGGTCAAGGGGTCACAGGGCCATATAGCCCAGGTCAAGGGGTCACAGGGCCATATAGCCCAGGTCAGGGGGTCCTGGGGCCATATAGACCAGGTCAAGGGGGGTCTTAGGGCCATATAGGTCAGGTCAGGGAGGTCTCAGGGCCATATAGACCAGGTCAGGGGGTCCTGGAGCCATATAGACCAGGTCAAGGGGTTACAGGGCCATATAGCCCAGGTCAAGGGGTCACAGGGCCATATAGCCTAGGTCAGGGGGTCCTGGGGCCATATAGACCAGGTCAGGGGGGGGGCAGGGGCATATGAATGACGGCCGGAGCGGCTGGGCCAGCCCGGCGGGGAGGACGCTCCTGGACCAACAAGGAGGATGGAAGCCCTTGTGAAGGTCGTATCACAATTGCATAAGCAGTGGGGTATTGATTGTAAATCTAAAGATTTTACTCTCGCTGTTGCGAGGCTTTTGCAAATCGGGGTCATTGCCCAGCCGGTGGATATTCTCCACCCTGAGGTGTGGGATAAATGTTCTAAAGCATTAGCCGAGGAGACGATGTCCTCAGGTTGTGGGAAACATCTTAAATCATGGGAGAAAGTTGTACAGGCCCTGCGGAAGGTTAGACAAGAGCAGGAGACCTGGAGGATGGCAAAGAACTGTTTGTTGGCCACCCCGAAATTGGGAGATACGTTGCGATATAGCGCGTGTCGGCGCGGGATATCACGATATATCACGTGTCGTCATGAGATATCGCCGGTTGTCACGCGATACGTCGCGATACGTCGCGATATATCGTGATACATCACAACACGGCGCGCAACGTTGTGGGGCGCCGCGGGCCAGCGCGCGTCCTCACGCGGCGCGTCGTAACGTCACGCGTGTCGTCGCGGGGTGTCACGCTACGTCGCGTGTCGTCGCGGGGTGTCGCGCTACGTCGCGTGTCGTCAGCGCGCTACATCGCGCCGCACCCCACGCGTCCTCACGGGGTATCCCGCGCCGTCGTGCGGGGCGTCGCGGTACATCGCGTGTCGGCGCGGGATGTCACGCCACATCGCGTGTGCAGCACCCAGCCTGCCCCCGGGGCACATGGTCGTCGCCTGGCAAACCATCCCGTGCCCCGTGCTGCCCGCACACCGTGTCCCCTCACGGCTCTGTGAGCACAACAGCGTTAGCCGCAGGCTCCTGCCCCGGGAGGTGCAAGTGGGTGTCCCTGGGGCAAATCCCTTCCAGAGAGGAGCAGGATGTCACCCTCTCCCAGCACCTGTGGCATCGCAGCCAGCTGATGCTTCACCCTCCAACGCCAAGCGCGGTTTTCCTTAACCCAGATGCGTGACAGCCTCCCCCAGGTGACCCGTGGACCCTCGGGCTTGCCAGTGGCTGCAGGAAGCCCCCCACCCTCCTGCTCCCCCCCCAGGTGCTGGCAGAGGCTGGATGAGGTGTTTAATGTGTGCTGCTTTTACAGTTACTCATGAACAAGGGCTGCAGGAAGTATCTGTGGTGGTTAAAATCTCGTATCTGTTTGTGGTTGTAATTATGGAAGGTGGAGACTGAAGGGAAGTCCTGCTTTTGTGGGTCACCAGTGTCCAAGGTGCTTTTTTCATAGTGGTGTCCTCAAAAGGAACACGCTTATGAAATCACCTATATATTGCTATCTCAGCTCTACCAATTTTGCACAGCATTTCAACAGTTTCTTGTTAACTGCCACCTGACATAACAGGTCATCAACCTGTGCACACCTTGTGCAGGAACTTACCTTTTCACCAGGAGTAGGGTTTGGGCAATCCTTACAGCCTACTGCCTGTATTGACCGAACCTCCTACGACCCCCAAACCACCTCCGACCTCCATCAACCCCCTCGGAGACCCCGTAACACCTCCCCGGCTCCCCCGTCGTCGGCCATCTTTGCCCACCTAGGACCTGCCCGGCGATCATCCGCCCGTCTTCTCCGGCCACGGCCGCCCGGGCGTTGCGCTCGTTGACGTACTGGACGAAGGCGAAGCCCTTGTGGACCGAGCAGCCGACGATCTTGCCGTACTTGGAGAAGATGGCTTCCACGTCGCTCTTCTTGACCACCAGCGTGTTGAGGTTGCCGATGAAGACCCGCGAGTTCATCGAGCGCGGGTCCGTCTTGGTGGTCACGTTGCTGGCCATGGGGGCCCGAGGTGGGGGGGGGGGGGGGGGCGCACCGCCCCCTGCGCTGTCTCCCCCTGCCGGCCGGCGGATCGCACCGCACCGCACCGCACCGCACCGCACCGCACCGCACCGCACCGCGCCTGGGCGGGGTCGCGCCGGGAGGAGGACAACGTGGACGCGGCGACCGGAGCCCCGGCCACTGTCCCCGGAGCCCGGACCCACCGCCCGCCGCCTCCGCCATGGAGCCCCCAGCCCCAGAGCTCCTTGCGACCGGAACCCCCAGTCCCGTAGTCCCTTAACCCTAGAGCCCCCAGCCCCATAGCTCCTGGTCCTCAGAGCCCCCAGACCCAGAGCTCCCGGCCCCCCGAGCCCCCGGTCCCTGACGCCGTTGTCCCTATAAGCCCCAGCCCCTCTCCCCGCGTATGCCGAGGGCCACCAACATGGCGCCCAGGAAGCCCCGTGCCATGGGACTACAGCTCCCAGCATGCCGAGGGCACAAACATGGCTTACAGGAAGCCACTTAGCCAGGGACTACAGCTCCCGGCATGCCGAGGGACACCTACGTGGCTCCCAGGAAGTACCGTGCCCCGGGACTACAGCTCCCGGCATGCCTACGGACACCAACATGGCGCACAGGAAGCCCAGTGCCCTGGGACTACAGCTCCCAGCATGCCGAGGCATACCAACATGACGCACAGGAAGCCCCGTGCCCCTGGACTACAGCTCCTGGCATGCCTACGGACACCAACATGGCGCACGGGAAGCCCCGTGCCGCGGGACTACAGCTCCCGGCAGGTAGGTGTTTGTGGGTTCAGGGTGCCAATGGATGTATGGGGAAGGGAGAAGCATCCAAAATACATGGACAGATGGAGAATTCCCAGCCTGGCAAAGTCCTGGTATGTCTCACATTTCTCTATGAACATAAGCAAACCGGTCCCCAAATGCTGATGATGGAATCATTTCCTTGTCCACACAATGGATATATTCACCTCTGCCTGACCTTTTAGGTCTCTCTGCTTTGGCTGCAGAATAACTGAAGGGTCTGTGAGCCCCAAGTGCTGTTCCCTCATCCCCTTTCCTTGGCTATTCACACTCAGGAGGAGGAAACTTGAGGAAACGTGACACTCCTCTCACTCCTGTGGATGCTTGCAGGGGAGTGAGGGGAGGGAGCCCTGGCACGGGAACATGGCTGCCAACCTCACCACCCCAGGTAGGCGGGGCTTAAGAGGGCGGGGCTTCTTGGGGGGTGGGCGGGGCTTGGACGAGGCGGGATCTGAACGGGCAGGGCCACGATGACACCTCGCCCACCAACCCCTCCCACTCCCAACGGTAGCCCCCGAGGTGGCCAAACCGGGGCAACCGGTGGCCAAAGCCGACCGCAGCCACACGTCCATCCTGATTGGCTGCCTGGTGGCCATCATCCTGCTCTTGTTGGGTGTCATCATCCTCATCCTCTGGAGGCAGTACTGGAAGAAGATACTGGGGAAGGTGGGTGGGGTACTGGGGTCAGCGGGGAGGAACTGGGCACTGGGACTTCTGGGGCTGGACTTTTGTGGGTTTTGAGTGGATTTTGGTGCTTTTTGTGTCTCTTTGGTGGGTTTTGGGTGGATTTTGATGCTTTTTGGGTGGATTTTGGTGCTTTTTAGGTGGATTTTGGTGCTTTTTGGGTGGATTTTGGTGCTTTTGAGTGGATTTTGGTGCTTTTTGGGAGGATTTTGGTGCTTTTTAGGTGGATTTTGTTTCTTTTTGGGTGGATTTAGGTGGTCTTTGGGTGGATTTTGGTGCTTTTTAGGTGGATTTTGGGTTTTTTTGAGTGGATTTTTATGCTTTTTGAGTGGATTTTGGTGCTTTTTGTGTCTCTGATGCTTTTTGATTGGATTTTGGTTCTTTTTGGGTGGATTTTGATGCTTTTTGGGTGGCCTTCCTCTCCCTTCTCCCCCTGCTGCCTCCAGGGGATCCTGCTGGGCACCGGGATCAGCTTGGGGAGAAGTCATCATCACTGCGTCTTCTGTTTCTCCTTCTACACCTACTGTCTCCCGAGGATCCTACTGGGCACCGGGATCGGCTGCCCAGGGTGGTTTGTGAAGTGAGCTTTTCGTCGGCCATCGCCACGTGAGGACTGAGCTCGTTTCGGAGCGGCCCTGCAGGCGCGGGGAGATCATCGCGCCCTCCCTGCTCGCTGGGAGCCGCCAGCCCCCCTGCCGGCTGTGAGTGGAACTGCACCAAAGGGGAAAGGGCTTGCGGCCGAGAGAGGTTGGCACTGGGGTCCTGGTTTCTGTGTGTTACTACCATCCATAGCGACCCATAGGCTGCCCCATAGCGACCCACAGACTGACCCATAGCATAACCCACAGCAACCTGGACTGACCCACAGCAACCCACCCCCTTCCCCACACCTGCCCTATATTTGCCCCACGCTCTGCCCCCTATGTGCTCCACGCCGTGCCCTATATCTGCCCCATATCTGCCCTATATCTGCCCCACTTTGTGCCCCACACTGTGCCCCATACCTGCCCTATATCTGCCCCACATCTGTCCTATATTTGCCCCACATCTGCCTTATATCTGCCCCACATCTGCCCTGTATCTGCCCCACACTCTGCACCACATCTGCCCCGTATCTGCTCAATATCTGCCCCACGCCCTGCCCCATATCTGCCCCACACGTCTCAAGTTTTATGATTGATGCATTTATGATTGATGCATCAATAATACTAATACTGATGATTATAATACTAACCATTGATGATTACAAGCATTGATAACATTGAAAGGTTCTATAGAAATACAATGTTGATCAACTAACCTCAGCAGAAGCTCTTTTATCATGTGGTAAAGCAATTATAAACCAAGTAACTGCCAAATGCACTCTGCACATAGGCCTAGGCAATATATTTAACCAGACTTCTATAAGTGGATTTTTCTTAGAGCAAGTCTAAACAAAAACATAATAAAAAATGGAATTTACACCGAACTTTTGGCATATACAACTAAACCCTCAGTTCTCAAAGATTTAGAACAGCTGAATTCTCTACAAGCTATGTGTCCAGTCATTAGTGGCAATGCTGACGTTGGTGCAGCTTCCAAGCAAGTAGAAGACTTATTCATGCTGGTCCATGAAAGAAGCTGTGAAAAAGAGCAGCAGCTGAGGGAATATTAGAGGGAAAAGATCTCCAAATCAGAAGTATGTGAGGTCTCACATGATCCTGCTTCAGGTGTAAGCAATAGGTTTTATGACCTTTGAATGCTTAATTTTATTCAAGCCTCACACATAATGTTGCTTCAATTACTCAGGATGTCTTGAGTTACTTTTCTGGCAAGATCTTACAATTGTATACATTGCAGCTTTCCTATCCTCATCCCTGCATTCTCTGACAGTGACTTTGTATTCATCCCAGGATATCTGTCCCTGCTGTGATTCACCCGCCACCCCGAGCAGGGACCTGTTTCTATTTACCCCCGTCTTTTATGTCCCCTCCTTCTGCCTGGTGACAAGAAGACAGGGGATCCTCTGCTTTTGGTGGAGCCTCCATTTGCTGCCCTTGCCTCAGGGCATGGCTCCACCAATCTGTCTCCCACTCACACTTCCTGATACTTCTCAATCTCTGCACCTCCTCTTTCTGCTCTGCCACTAGGCTGAGCAGATCATTCCCATGGTCACAGCATACACAGGTGTTGTCACTGCTGCCCTCTGGTAAGAGCGACAGGCTCAGACATTCTGTGCAGCCCAGGACCTGAACAGCTGTGTGCGTCTGGGGAAGCTCCGTCTGGGGCGCCACATTCTTTTTGAAAATGTAGAGCTGGCTTAGAATTTTGTGACCACTCTTACTGGCTTTTCCAATTTTCTTGGTATTTCTGCCCTTTTGCATCTGAAATAATTGCTATTTTGACAGGCAATGCCCCTTCTTAGGAATGTTTTCTGGGTGTGCAGGTGGAGCAGCTGAACACTTGTATGTGTTGTATCATTTCTAGTTCATGGCTTTCCTGGTTCTTGACTTGATCTTGCCATTCCCAAATTAAAAAGGAAAGCATTTTTACCCAGGCTATTCCATGCACACTTCTTGCTCTTTTCATGAAAAAGGGGAGGAAATTGAAAATTCTGAATATTTTTTTTTTTAACTTGAGCCATGATAAAAAGAACATTTTTTGAGTGCAAAATTTAGTTCTCTTATCTTTTTATGTTCACTCCACAGCAATTAAACAGAAATGCAAATGTCAAACCCATTTTTGTAATGGTGTCTCTTATAGAACTGCAATAAAGTCAGCAAATGATGCATTTGTTAAATGATCGATCATCTTTTTCTCTACAAAATCTACCTAATATGAGGATAATGCCTGCATATGCACCATATGTGTGTTTGCATGTTGTATAAACATGGGAAGATTATTAGGTACAATTTTAGAAGAACTTCTAATGAAGCATTAGACTTTGAAAGCTCAAATCAGTTAAATAAGGCAGGAAGAGAATTTATGAATATTCAGTTTGCATTTGAAAACAGCTGTTCTATTTGACCATTAAAAAAAAATTACCCCTTATCTGTGATCTCATGTTGAGTCTTTCTTTTTCTTCTAGCCTGGGGCAAAGCTTCATATGTGTGCTTAGGCTGAAGTAAATGACACCTAAAAATCATAGAACAGTTTGGGTTGGAAGGGACTTCTTTAGGTCATCTAGTCCCCAGCAATGAGCAGGGACATCTTCAACTACATCAGGGTGCTCAGAGTCCCCATAAACACTTCCATCTACAGCTTCTCTGGCAACCTATGCCAGTGTTTCAGCACCCTCCTTGTAAAGAATTTCTTCCTTAGATCTAGTCTAAATCTCCCCTCTTTTAGTTTAAAACCATCACCTTTTGTCCTGTTGCAACAGGCCCTAAATGATCTGCCCTCATCTTTTTTGTAGCCTCCCAAGGAGGGATCACTTTCTGTGATAGACACATTTAATAGTTCAATTGTAGCCTTTATTGATCTGCGACTGGTCCAGGAGAATAATTCTTATCTACACATGAGTTTAGTCTGGAAATACAAAATGCACAATGTATGCACAAGCAGAAAGGCATCTGGCACCATCTACATGTGCTTGTTTGCTTGTTTTTTTCTTAACACTTCTGCTAATACCACATTAATCTCTACATCAGGCTTGCTTCCAAGTCCCGGGGTATGTTTAGTGCTTTCAGAAAGCATAGAACTACTACTTATGAGGACCATGAAAGAGAAGGAAAAGAGTGAATATGCCTAAATAGACAAAGCAAGGAGTTATGAGTAAGGGAAAGATACTTTTGTTTGCTGGCACTGGGGGACACTGGGAGGGAACTGGGGGGTGGCACCGGGTCCCTCAGGTTCCTGGAGGTGGTACCAGTCGGCACTGGGGGAAAACTGGGAGGGCACTGAGGGTCACTGGGAGGGCACTGGGGGGTGGCACTGGGTCCTTCCGGTTCCCACAGGTGGCACCAGCTGGCACTGGGGGGCGGCACTGGGTCCCTCGGGTTCCTAGAGGTGTCACTAGCTGGCACTGGGGGACACTGGGAGGGAACTGGGGGGTGGCACTGGGTTCCTCGGGTTCCCTGAAGTGGCACTAGGGGGCACTGGGGGGTGGCACTGGGTCCCTCAGGTTCCTGGCGGTGGCACCAGTCGGCACTGGGGGGCCCTGGTGGGTGGCACAAGGCAGCAGTCTGGCTGTGCACGGGTAAAATAACCTGTGAAAAATACTCATTGCTGTTCTTAACTTGCCACTGCTATTTTCCAGTGTGGTTGTGCTCAGAAGTGTGCACTGTGTGAATATTGGCAATGCCAGTAAAGGTACAAATCTTTTGTAGGGTAGAACATGTGCTAGGGGTTGGGTGTTTCAAACCTTAGTCATTCAAGTGTTAAAAGAATGAAGTTTGTTATTCTAACAGGGGGCTGTGGATTAGGATCCTCCCTTTTTAGACTGGGTTGTACCTGTTCCCCAGCTTGAGGACTGAAGCAGCTCTTGTCATTGACCAGACTTGTGGTTTCCTGGGACCTTTGAAAATGTTGATTCTGGTTTTTATGGATACACCCTGAGGTGCAAAGATTTCACTGACGTGAATCACCCTGTTAATGCTCTGCGATGACTGTTACATCAGAGCTCCTCTCATCAACGAGAATTTCCTTTTTCACAGTAACTATCCAGCCAGTATTAACCCATAAACCATTCCATTTCTCCCCTTCCCAGACAACTCCAGCACTCACCAATACAGATGTGACTTCCTGAGACTGAACTACATTTTCCTTCATAGTATCCTTCATCTTTCTCACTCTCCTGGTTGCTTCCCTGATTAGACTTTCCCTTCCCCCTTTCTTGCTCTGTTTTCTTGTCCATGGGTGAAGCAGCATTGCAGCCCTGAGTGCTCTACATCTGGCAGGGAAGAGTTGCCCTTATCCCAGCTGTTTTCCATGGTCTTCCGGGTCTTTTGGTGTTGCTGAGCTCACCGATGCGTTCTTCATTTTTAAGGATGTTCCAAACAGTTTATTTGGTCCCACCTAATGTTTTTGCTATCTCTCTGATGGGTTTGTTTTGTTTTTTCAGCCTAATGATGGCTTGCTTCACTGATAGTGACAGCTCTTTGGATCTCATATTGAGAGTTGACAACAACAGATTCCAAATGCAAATAGTACACTTGAAATAAACTCTGGACCTTTTATCTGCTCCTTGTAAATGGGATAATGAGAGAATAATACACAGCTGGCCATGGAACAGCTGAGCAGCCAATTGTCCCATTACTTTTGGTCCCTTAAAAAGTATGAGGCACATATACAAGCCTGTCCCCACGCTCCCCTTGACCCCCGTCCCCCCCCTGCTCCCCGTCACCCCAGTGCCCCCAGTCCCTCCAGTGCCCTCCCCCCAGCAGGGTGACATCGTGAGGTGCCCATTCTGGTGGCACCTGGTGGCAGGAGGGGCAGTTCCAGTCACCGTGCCACCCATGTCCCCGATGTTCCCATGGTCCCATTGATCCCATTTATCCCAGTATCCCAGTCACCCCACTGCTCCCAGTCCCCCCAGTGCTTCCAGTCACCCCAGTGCCGTCCCCCCCAGCAGGGTGACATGGCGAGGTCCCCGTTCTGGTGGCACCGGGCGGGGGGGGGGGCGGGTCTGGGAAGGGCGCGCCCCCGGGCGCAGGTGTGCAGTCTAGCGTCTAGTTCAACTTGGTTATTTAGTCCACACCATTTAATTTCATAGAGTGTAAGGAAACTATATAAGGCTGTATTTGTTCTCTGATTGGAAAAGTATGTGAGCACTTATCATATAAACAGTCACAGAAGCAAATTTAGATAATTAAATTGAAATTTGGTTTGTTGTGAACATAAACTGTGTACAGAAATTAACTCCAGATGGGTGGAAAAAGACTACCAAAATGAGTCTGCATCCTACCAACATTCTATACAATATCATCTTCACTTCTCTGTTCATTTGTTTTCACTTTCCCCCACATCTTAAGTCTTCCATGCTGCATCTTAAGCTCATTAATTCATATGCTTCACTAATGTACTAATCATTAGAGTTATGAAAGCGGGGCTTATGACAGGGGGGCGGGGCTTATGGGTCATCAGCTTCACCTGTCAATCAAGGGGATGGTTCGGGGGCGGGGCTTTCGGCTGCGGGGTTATAAAGGGGGGTGTGGCTTCTGGAGGGCGTGGCTCTCAGTGGGCGTGGCTCTCGGTGGGCGGAGCTCTTAAAGGGGCAATGCTTAGTGGGCGGGGCTTGCGATGGGAGGGGCCCTCTTTAAAGGGGTAGGGGCAGAGTGTGGCGTGTCCTGAGCGGGGTGGGCGTGTCCTGAGCGGGGTGGGCGTGTCCTGAAGCCCCTCCCCCCGAGCCGGAGGACCCCCAGAGCCCTCCCAGCCTCCACCCCGGGGCCCTGCTGTACTGGGCCGCCCAGCACCGCCAGAAGGGAAAATAAACTTGTGGGAGGGGGGCAGGCGCGGGGGTGAGGAGGCTGCAGCGTGTCGGCTGGCAGTGCGACTGCTTTAAAAAATGAAATGCTTGTTAGAGCGGGGGGGAAAAAAGTTTCCTTTACAAAAAAAAAAAAAAAAAAAAGGAGGAAAAAAAGTTTGGCTGGCAGCAGTGGAGATGATGATGAGGTCGTGCAGCCTCCCTCTTCCCTTCCCCCGCTCCTCCCTCTCCTCTCCTCCCTCCGCGGCTCCTGTTTTTTTTTTTTTTTTTTTTTTTTTTTCCCCCTCCCCCCCCCTTCCTTTTGCACACCTTCCACCACCCCTCAGCCGCCGCCGCCCCGCGTTCGCTTCCGTCACCCCCCCTCGCCATGGGAATGGAGAGAGGTGTAAAGGGAGTGACAGTGTGATTAATAATGACAGTTCTGAGTGTGCTGTTTCTCAGACCTGCCCCACTGTGACATTTGGATGTCATTTCTAATATTCAGGAACCTGAGCCAGTAGAAAAGGTAGTGTTAATCTTTCCAGGTTCATGAAGCCCAGACCTCTACATCTGTTGGACAAACCATTGCTGTTTCTTTTCAGTTACCTTTCCAATTGAACACTGGGTGAGATTTAAGTCCAACTGTATTCCTGTCATGCATATTCTGGTGCTAGATAGAAATGTTTTCTCCTGACTGCTGAGTAGGTTTGCATCTCTTTTTTCACTGCAGAAGCTGCAATCCATTTTATAATCAGTGTGGTACCCCCCCATCCCGCTTCCCGGGAGCTCTTACTGCCGCACGACCTGAGCCGCTTGCCGGGCCCGAAGCCGGGGCTGCAGGAGGCCCTGGACCAGTTCCTGACCACGGACGTGGCCGCCCTGATGCCCCTGCTGCGCCGCGAGGAGCTGGAGACCCCCGAGGGGACCCCTGGGGTTCAGGGGGGGGCTTTCGACGGCGCCCGGGCCGGACCCTTCGCCGGCGACCGGGACGACGAAGCCGAGGAGGAGGAAGGAGGCGAGGAAGAGGAGGAGGAGTGGGTGGTGACGAAGGACAAGGCCAAGTACGACGAGATCTTCTACGGGCTGTCGCCCCTCGGGGGGAAGCTGAGCGGGAGGCGGGCGAGGGGTTGGATGGTTGTTTTCCCTCTTATGGTACAAACAGGCAGAAAAAAATCGGTCAGTCCCTGGAGCCAAAAAAAGTAATATGAAAGGTCTTTAAGTCATTGTCATATCATTTTCTGGAGAATGAAAGTAAAATTACGCATGGGTTTGAAAGATCAAAGACTTGCATAATTCCACTGAGGCTGCTTTTTTAAAATTATTTTTTTTGTTCTCTAAATGGTGACTTTTCAACGTTGTTCAGTTAAAGTCATCAATGACACATATCTCGGTCATTTCTGGGACATCCTTTGCCATCATGGAAAGCTGTCTAAACATTTAAGCTGTCTAAACATTTACTGAGGTACTGTTTAATCTGTCCTGCTTTATACAAAGTTATTCCATAAACATCCTGATCTAAATGTTTCTCAAATAAGTGAGCATGGTCTCACAGATTTCACTGTGCTTGTAGTTTATCTTCTGTTGCCATATTTTTCAGACTCTGCTTAAATACTTTAAATATAATCTCTACAGCTATATGCTATTCGAGTTACAATTATGGGGGGTAGAACATCATGTTTCTTCATTTGAAGTATTAAAAAATATAGAAGAGCTTTTCATCTCCATCAGGAGTCTCTTTATGTTCAGTAAACTCAGTCCCTATTCTTTCCAGTAAATAAAATCAAGAAAATGGAAGCTTAAGTTTAGTCTTTCCAGGCACTAACAGGACTCAGGATTCTTCTCCTTACTAAGATACTAGGGTAAAAGTGATGAACATAACACTGTGTATATTTCAAGGTCCACAATGAGAAAAGATTAGGCCATTCACTATTAAGCTTCCAGATGCAGTTACATTTAATGGTTATACAGGGGATGTACCATATATATATGCATACACATATGTGTACACATATGAGTTTTGAGGAGTCCCTAGAAGACTGGACAGTGACAGTCAGGCTTTGTGGTGCTCTCTGGGCCATGGCAATGTGTCCGTCTGAATACCTTAAAAAACCTTTAAGACTTGATTTTAGATTGCACACAGTTGATATATGGAATTCCATCTGGAATTCCATATATATTTATGTTCTAGTACTTCCTGCTTGGTTTTATATACAGTAAAGCATCACTTTCCCCATCATAAGAAAAAATAAATTACTTTTGCATTTCATGGGTTGCTTTTTGTTGTTGGTGGTGATATAATAATTGCCCAAGAAGTACTCTTCTATGTAGCATGAGGAAAATTCACATGAATATGACTTTTTGACCTCCAAAATTAAACTTGTGTTAGATGTAAGTGGAATATAAAGATACAACAGAGAAAGTCTGAAATTCAAGTAGAGACCAGTAACCCAAACTGTTTTTCAAATACCCAAGGGTTTTGCTATCCAGATACCCACTTTTTGAAGTGCAATACAGTCACAAAACTAACTTGCTAATAGTGAAGCTACATTAAGAAGTATCTGAACAGTAAAACCACACAATGTATTAAATTCACCTCCATAAAATGACCATATAAAGTAAATAAAAAATTTAGCTGAGGTTTGTGTATCATACAAAACCTCCTCCTTTCCACTTCCTAATTTACCTGCATATGAATAATGACCTCACTTGGTATTTGTTTACCATAATTATTACTGGTGTGTTCTTGGCCACAAAAGCTTTTCTGCTTTTCCGTGACTTATTTACTTTTTTTCCAAAGAAGACAATGAAAGACAAGTAACAAACAGCGAATACAAACTTGGTGCAGATTCATGAAGTCTGGAAATTACGAGAGTGCATTTCCATTACTATGCATCAGTTATTTGAGTATAACCCATAAGCAAAGACTGAGCATTCATGAGGTAGTAGCAAATTACACAAGGTGTTGGTTCACAAACATGCTAGTGAATCTCTATGTTGATTATTCAGCTACACCAAGCCCTAGACACACAACCTGCCGCTGAAGGAGGGAGCAGACACCCCTCCCAGCAGCATCAGCTTTCTCCCTTTCTTCCCCATTCCTCCAGCCCAATGCTGAGCAGTCTGTCTCCCCACAGATCCCTTTCTTACTTCTTTATCTTTTCCCCTTTATTTTATGTGTGATTTCCTGTCATGGCAATATAATCATCTTACTTCTGTAACCTATAAGCAGCAGAATACAACTTTGCTACTGCTTCTGAGAATGGCACTGCAATGTATGGCCAAGCAGAAGAGGATCAGTTTTACTTGCTTTGGAGTCTTTGCTAATCTCAGTTTCTTGCCTACTCCAGTGCTTTGTTTATGCATTCATTTTGCTGTTCCCTACTACACTGGGTGGAGGAGCTTTCTAACAAAAGGATACACATTTAACAAAAGCCACCTGGTTAGTCATCACTAGAGGATTTGTCAATCAAGCTGACATTGCCCAATCAAAACTTCCACACACTGTAGATGGGGTTAAAGTCCTTATAGTGCACATTAAAAATATGCTGGGGAAGGTAAGTCTAGCCTGTTCCTATTACACTAAAGGTAAAGCCATTTGTGGGATTGCTTTTGCTCAAGGACCTGGGTGCATTCAATAAGTGATGTAGAAGGATGGGGAAGCCAATGGACTATTCCATATCCTTCAATGTCATGCTCAGCATATAGATGAAGGTTAGTTGGGAAGCTCGGGTTCACTCTCTTTCAGGGCTGTAGTATTGAGCACTATTATTAAATCAGAAAATCAGACTTCAAGCAATCTTTCCAAGTACAGTCTCCAAAAGGTACAAGAAACATCTCCTCCCTAAACTACATCTTTTTGAAGACAGCCAAAAGCATATGACATGGTTCATGAAAACAGATTAGGTTTAAGGATCTGAGAAGAACATCTAAATCTGCCACCAGCAGACTATTTGCAAACCCCTATTATTTGAAATATGGGTATACTTCACCCCTGCAGATGCATCAGAATATCTTGATAGTCAAGAGTCACAAAATTAATCTTTAATTTTAAAAAAAAATATTTTAAAATTTTTTTCATCATAGCTCCACCACCACAAATATAGTGGCCATTGAACACTGTTTTGAAATAACAAGTATTGCAGCCTTATCCAAGTCATGCCTTGAGAAGAGTTTGGGAGATGGCATGGGAAGGTTCTGCTCTTGACTACAGCAACCACATTCATCCAACGTGGTTTGTAACAGGACAAAGGGTCAGTCCAGTTTGTGCTGGAGGTCAGGTTTCTCTCATTAGCAAATAGAATATTCCAAGTCATTTAGGAGAGGTCAGCAAGTCTTGAATAGAACACTATCTGTTTAATAATTAAGAGATGGTTATTATCAAATGTATGTATAGTCTTGAATGGTTTCCTGCTTCTATTCCCAGTTATTCATAGACAAATTACTATTTAGATGTAATCAATCTCTAAGTAGAATGGGTGACTAATATAAGCTGGTTACAAGAAATTCTATTACACAATCAAGCCTGAAATTGTTGGCAACCGTAAAATTGTTCTTTTTAGCACAACAGACAACTTAAGATCTATTGAAATTTGAGCAAAGCAACTTAGTGTCCTAGAACACTATCAAAGTACAAAGACATACACAGATCAATAGCATTCCAGCTGGGTCCTGAACTCCAAGCTCATGGACTAAACTTTCAGCAATGGTTGAATTATGGTTGAATAATGGTCTGGTTATGCTGCTACATCACTAAAAGGGACCAAGAATATACTGCCTTATTGGTACATGTTCTTGGTTGAACCACTGCAATGCTGATGATTATAACAGTATAAATGTACACAAACGGAACTGGGTAGTAGTTCTAAATAGACCATCTTTCAAATTAGGTATAATAGTGTCTAAATCTGCCTGAGCAACCAGATGTTCTCTAGCAATTAAAATCGCAACCATATGATCAATTAACAGAGCACTAAATTCTATTCAAATCAGTTCCAAAGTATGAGAAACATATAATTGACACATAGTTGGTGAATTTTTCATGCCCTGCGGTAATACAACCCAGTGATGCCTCCTAGCAGGTTCAGCCCTGTTTATGGAAGGCACCGTAAAAGCAAATTTTTCACAATCATCAGGGTGAAGTGGCAGAGTAAAAAAGCAGCCTTTTAATTCAAGTACCAAAATGTCCCATTTTTTTTTAATCATAACTGGGGATGGTAAGCCTGGTTGTAGGGCACCCATGTCTTGCATTACCCCACTGCCCAGTGCCCAGTCCCCAGTTCCCAGCTCCCAGTTCCCAGTTCCCAGATCCCAGCTCCCAGTTCCCAGCCCCCAGTTCCCAGTGCCCAGATCCCAGCTCCCAGTTCCCAGCTCCCAGTTCCCAGCTCCCAGTTCCCTCTGCCCAGTTCCCAGTACCCAGCTCCCAGTTCCCAGCTCCCAGTTCCCTCTGCCCAGTTCCCAGCTCCCAGCTCCCAGTTCCCAGCTCCCAGTTCCCAGCGCCCCGTTCCCAGCTCCCAGCTCCCAGTGCCCAGTTCCCAGCTCCCAGTTCCCAGCTCCCAGTTCCCAGTTCCCAGTCCCCAGTTCCCAGCTCCCAGTTCCCTCTGCCCAGTTCCCAGTACCCAGCTCCCTGTTATTCTTCCCTTAATGTAAGCCTGGAGTGGGGGGAAAAAAAATAATTTAAACCACACAAACAAACCAACAAAAATCTAACCTAACATTTATTTCTTCTTAATTTCATTTTTCGAGACTTCCCTTGCAACAGAGCAAAATGAAAAGGTTCTTCAAGAATTTTCCTGTTGTAGTTTCCCAGAGTAGAAATGAGAAGCAGAACCAAAGACCTGATTCACTGAGATGATGAGACCCCCACTGAAAAGAGGGTCCTGCTGGATGGAATCTCCCTGGTTTTACTTAAAATACCAGAAAGGGAAGCCTAACACACATTACTTTCCATACAGGAAGGCATAGACAGGAGACTAGAAGATCGTAATATACAGGAATTCATTCAGTGGGAATTCCATCCTGTGCCAGCCTGACACTGCTGTGGGAGCTGTAGGTTCAGGCTTAACTGAGCTGGGAAGGATTTCCTCCTCTTCCCTGTCACATGTCTGTCCTGGACATGAAGCTGCCAGCATCAGAAGGGTGAGGCTCTGCTGGCCCTTATTTTAAAGGGCAAGTTCTCCTTTCTGAATCAAAAAATGAAGCCAAAGTGACTTGACAATATTTGTAGGATTTAGCAGTATTCTGTAAGAACCACAGAGGTGCAGATACATCTTGGAAATGAAATTCAGTGAGTCTGATGGGTGTGAGAAGCCTGTGTGGACTTATAGCTGGTGTTTGTTAGAAGTTAATAGTGCCTTAACTGCCTGTATCCCAAAGATGTAATTAAGTGATGATGAAAAGGCAAAAGTATATGCCATCCTTCAACCTAAATTTTCAGAATCATTGTCAGTCACTGTCAAACACATAGTTAAGCAGCACCTTGTCTTCTGCAAGCAGGGTCCACTGCCTTCAGGAGAACAGGTTCAGGCAAAGTTATTCTTTTGTGAAAGTTGACATAATTTCCTGTATAACTTGGTCTTTAAGAACTTATTATATAATTACTAAAATCTCAGACTAATCATTTTTATAACTGAAATGTGCCTGGGTACCCAAAGATATATTTTTTTATAGATATATGTCTATATTTTTAGACATATAAAGATTAACATATTCAATATGTTTTGGAAATAGCTTTAATTTCAAACAGAAAATTTCCTGAGAGCTCATTCTTGCCAAGCACGCACTTGCAAGTCTAACAGCAGGCTCCAAGCAAGCTCTCAGATCTCTTTTTACTGCTCACACAGCACATAAAAGCTCAGATACTCTGCAAAGCAGGATGCAGAAATGCAGGATCCTGCCCTTACAGAGCAAGACAAAAACTACCCATACTCCAAACCCTGTAGGTCTGAACCATCACATGTAGGAAACAGCCAATGCGCCTAAAAGACTTCACTAAATCCACCCTTCAGTGACCAAACGCTTGCCCTAAAGTTCAGTTCACAGTAACAGCTACTCAGCAGAGACCAGTACACTTATCTAGGCAAAACATATTGCATAGTGCACGTTCCTGTCTCATGCTTTTATTAAAAAATAAGAAAATAGATAAAATAATAAAATAACAAAAAAACCACCCCAAAACAAAATAATAAGAAATAAAAAATAGATAAAATGAAATAAAGAAAATAATAAAATAGATAAAATAACACAAAAGAGAACAAAATAAAAAATAAGAAAACAGATAAAATGAAATAAAGAAAATAAATAAAATAAAGAAAATAGATAAAATAAAAAATAAATAAAATAAAAAAAATAGATAAAATAAGAAAATAATGAAATAAATAAAATATCAAAAGATAAAATTAGAATGCATAAAATAAGAAAATAATTATAATAAAATAAATATAATAATAAAATAAATATAATAAACAAAAATATACGATAATTGACAAAATAACAAAATCAAAACTACATGAAAGGTTTAAGAATAAGTTTGACATATTTCTGTGGAGAATTAGTATGACTGGGTGAAATCCCTTCCAGTCCTGTTATTTCACGTGCTAGCAGTTAAGAGTGTTCTGTGAATTAAAAGTTAACATAAGGGTCTATTATAATGTTCTTAGTTTTTTGAAATTAAGAAAGTCAATATGTTTCTTCTGATCATTGCTAAAGGTTTAAGAGTCAACTACTGTCTATTGGCTGTGCAGTAGCATTTATCACTTCTGTTCAGAGAGCTGGATTTCTAAGTGCTGGGTTTGTTTTTTTAGAGATACAACTAGCTACCCACCAATCTGCCGTTGTTCCCGGCATTTTGTCAATCCTGAAACAGGAAAAATGCTTTGTTATCTCACTTTCTGTTTGTTTTCACAAGGAGCTGAGTAAGGCTTTATTTGCCAAACAGAGCAGATTGGATGAATACCGTGCTGCAGGAACATAATCACATCATCATCTTAATCTAAATCAGCCCCCTGATTTCTCCTGTTGCAACAGCTCTTCAGAAGAGACCACTATTTAAAGGGTGCAGTACAGTGCACTTCTTGTATGGCCAGAAATCAAGACTTTCCTCATTCCAATGAGCTATTGCTCTGGTACTCAGTTGTGGAGGAGCATCTCCAGGATTTTCCCTCAGCAAAATACTGTCCAATTTGAGGTCGTTTTCACACATTCCCTGAATAGTTCTGGCTGCAGTTCAGCCTTCCTGAAAACCCTCCTGCCATGTCATATACTAATTTTCTTACCCTTTCAGGCAAATGGGACTATTGAAATCGATAAAACTGCTCATAATGCAGGTTACATACTTGGTGTAAATGCAGGTGGTATGTATTGGAAAACTTGTGACTACTTGGTCTGGACCAGGAAAACACGTATTAATGTTGTCTTACTTCATTGGGACAAGTGAGTTTTAAACTTTACATTCCTTTCACTTTTTCCATTTTTGGCATTAAGTTTAACTGAGATAATATTATTTTGTGACTTCCTTTTGAAGAGCTTACTGCATTTTTATTTTTTTTTGGTCATCTTTTGTTTATTTATAAAAGATTACTTAATGGATTTCTTTCCAACTTGCACACTTATTTGAAAGTCAAAGCACCTACTGTAAGTCATGCTTGCTTACAGGCATTTGATCTGAAATATTATTTTGTTCATCACAATGTAATACAGACAAATACTTCTCAAAGCATCCAAGATGATAGTATCAGTTAAGAATAAGGAAGCAAATTTTTAGACACAACCTGATGCTGGTATCCTATTATGACCTATTTGCTATGTTTGTAGATGAAAGAAATTCTTTAAGGACAGAAATATAACACATGCTGAAGTAGCACTTCAAGAATCTTGTCACATTTACAGGTAAAAATAAGTAATAAAAAGCAACAAATGGTCTTATTCATTTACAATAAAAGTATGTTGGGTTTTTTTTTTTTATGATGTTCTTTTTGCTTTTAGATAACATATTTAGTATATTGCATTCAGTCCATATCTAGCTGAACCTTTAAGCACAAAGGTACACTGCCCTAACCTGCATGCATACTGTGTAGGCACTGGTGTTGCTCCACGTAGCAGAAGGAACAGCTTATCAAATCAGCTATTCCTGCTGAGTATGCCTCCTCTTTGACCATCCCTACGTCTCTGGACACTGTTCATTACCAGTCTGAGAGTTGACAGTCCCTCAAAGACCTAAGTGTGATCAATGGAGACGGTTTTTTATCATGTGCATTTTTTCTCGAGCTTCAGATGATGCAAAATGCTTACCAGGCTCTCAGGAATTTGCCATAATCGCTGGCCTCGTGCTGTATCGCTGCAGACTGCTCCTCCAAACTCGGGGGCTGGTTTCCCTCAAACCAGGACAGTGCATAGCCTGTTCTGTTGTTCTGCAGCAGGAGACAGAAATTTCTGCCTGTCTTGGTCTTTGAACTTTTGATTTAGAAAACCGTAAACCCTTCCAGAATCCCTTTCAATACTTATGGCTAAACTTAAGCCCTCACCAGTCTGAGTACATGTGCAAACACACTGAAGTACAGGAACAATAAGAGAGGACTAGAGTAGAGCTGTGCCACACATTTTGCTGCCTGGAATATATTCTGGTCCCTCATGATTTTAATGAGGTTCAGGTTTTCAGTTTGGTAAGAATGCTTTGAGCCATATATTTTCTTCTTTTCACTTTATCATCTCACTTCCTCCATTCTCTTGTCTTTGATGCTGCTGTTAACAAAAATTTATATAACTGAAGAACTGTTCTTATATAATTAGAAAACTTTACAGCTCATAAAATGTATCTTCTTCACAAAAAGGTAAATTTTACACTTTATAACTGGGCTAAGATACAGTTCACAATGCATATACAATATGTAGACATCATAACTACTCTTAAATTTACAAGCTGTCAAGTTATTTGCTGCTCTTACGAAGATAATGTACTTGCACTGTACAAAGAAGATACTTCAGCTTTGTATTAAGGCATTGTTATATTTAATATTTAAATTATAAAATAAAGTGGTTTTTTTCTTCATTTACTTAATAATAGCACATCTTCAGTTTTCTAATGCTGATTGGAACACCAGATGGTTGACTATTATGTGTTACATGGCACTTTAAATAGTATTACTTGCTCCTTCAATGACCTTGCCTTCTATAGAACATCATTATTCCCTCCCAGCAAATACATCAGTATTACTGAAATATCTACCACTATTCTTACATGGTAAGTCTTGATTAATACCATGCAGCTCTTTCCACTGTCTCACTGCTCAGCAGCCCTCTAGCTATTACATTTATTTTACTTGGCTTTTACTAGACAACATGCCACTCCTGACACAAAGACAGTGGTCTGTTACATAACCTGAACTAAAGAGGTAATTAAACAATCAGGCTCCTTATTGTTTATATAGCAGACTCATTATCCTTTCTGAATGACCTAAGAAATCCTGCTAGTTGTTAAAGGTATTTCTAAGTCGCCTTTTGAAACTGGGGAGTGAGCTCTTCAGAGTGGACTGTCTCTGCTTAACAAAGCCATTTTCCTGTAAGCTGCTGTCAAACTAAACTTGTTTGTAGAGGGATAAATGTAGATGTAGCTGCCTGCTGCAAAATGGTGTTTGGGAAGGACTGAACCTCAGCCAGGGTTTGCTTATTCTTGGGTGCAGTGTGTCCTGCTCCTGTTACTCCCCTTTACCCTTAGTCTGGGAAGAAAATACTGCTTGATGCTGAATACATCCAGATCCCTGTCCTTGCAGCAGTGCCAGCAGTTTCACCCTTTGCTGTATTTACCTCTCTCCTCATGGTTTTGCTCCCTTGCTTTTTAGAATCCTCAGCTGGCTGAGTCAAGCTCAGGCGTGTGCCTGGGGAACGGGGGTTCCCCCCCCCGGTGGCCCGGGCGTTTGGGGGGGGGTGTAACGCTGGGGGGGCTGGGTGAGGGGGCCCATGGGCACTGGGCACAGCCCTGTCCTGCCAGGGGCTGTTCCCTGCCAGCCCAGCCCCTGGTGGTCTCAGAAACTGGGTAAACTGGGGGAGATTCCTTTGCCACTTCCACCTTGGAATTCCCATTCGCGTCCATCCCGCAGGGTGAGCTCCCAGCTTTGCCAAACTTTGTCCTTCCTTCCCCCTCCCCTCCTCCCTCCCTGGGTGCCCCGTGCCCGGGGCTGGACCCCTGGTCTCCTCACCCACACCCGAGGGGGTTCAGGGGGTTCTGCATGTGAGAGACACCCGGAGTTGGGGCTGTTCAGTCTGGAGAAGAGAAGGCTCCAAGAAGACCTAATTGTGGCCTTCCAGTATCTGCAGGGGGCGCAAGAAAGCTGGGGAGGGACTTTTGAGGGTGTCAGGGAGTGATAGGAGTGGGGGGAATAGAAGAAAACTATAAATGGTGAGATTCAGATCGGATGTTCGGAAGAACCCATGAGGGTGGTGAGAGACTGGCAGAGGTTGCTCAGGGAGGTGGTGGAAGCCTCATCCCTGGAGGATTTTAAGGCCAGGCTGGATGTGGCTGTGAGCAACCTGCTCTGGTCTGAGGTGTCCCTGCCCATGGCAGGGGGGTTGGAAGTGTTCCAACCCTAACAATTCGATGATTTCGTGTTTCCGCAACCTGTGCCCTGAAGGCCTGAAAAGCACCACTCAAGAAGTGAAAACTAGGCAGTAGACTTCTTATTTGATGGGAAGTACGCAGCCAGTGCTCCAGGAAGCACTGTTACAACAGCATCTGTGTTCCTCGCTGCTGTAAGCAGCGCTGGGGAACACGCCTAGTCTACTCTACAGTCTACCAGTAAGGATATTCTTATACACAGGCTTCCTTCTCATCTATTTCACTGAAGGAGGAAAAAAATGATGCCATATATATAGAAAGAGAAGGGCAGTAAAAAACTTCTCATCCAGGGCAAGAGTCAAACGCCAGTGCCTCTACTGAGAGGAGCACTACACAGGCCACCACCTCGGCAGGTACTCTGCAGGACAAACTTTTGGTGGAGATATTTGCTGAGATCTGGCTGGACATTGTGAGCGTGCAATCAATCCTAGGGCATAGTTTTATGATGCAATCAACTGAGTATATACTGCCAGCTATGCATTCTGTTCCCTATTACCAGCATCTGTCGCAATGGTGGAAGTGATCTCAGTGTATCTCCTCAGTCCATATCTGGCTTTGAAAGTATAATTAGAGCTGAGCGACCTCAGCAGGTAGTGCTCAGAAAGCTCAGATTCAGTAATGTCTTTAACCACTGAATGTTAAGACTAATCCCAGTCTTTGCTTTGCCATTTCTGTGAAAATAAAACTATTTTTTCCACTTTGCATTGCAGTAGAAAGCAGATGGAAATTTGAACAGCTGAGAAAATAGACTCCCACAGGCGGAGGTGCGGCCGCTTCCCGGGGTGCTGGCAGGGGGCGCAGCGGTGGTCACGGCGGTGGCTGCCGTCGGGATGGGCATTGCCGGCGGGAAGTGGAGATCAGGTAACAGCTGAGGGAGAGAAAATATCAAGCAGCCTTTCCCTCCATTTACTACATGGGTGTTAGTGGGAGTTATCCATCAACTTCTTAGCCACTTTTGTCTTAGACATTTAAAAGAATTTATGATTTACCAATCAACCATGAAACAGTCTAAAACTAGATATGTTTTATTTATTTTAAATTGGTTACCTTCAGCTTAACAACATTTTCCTTTAGGACATTTTTGATTCCTTTTTTGTTGGGTTTGTTGGTTTCTTTTGTTTGTTTAAATTTATTAATTGGAGGCAATCGTGTGTTAATTCATCTCTGGGTTCCCCATACAAAAATTGAGCCGGGTTCTGAATAGAGGTAGTTTCCATTTCTAGCCTGGGAGAGTTAATTAAAATTCCTTCGTACTTTAACAATCGGCTGTCTGTGAGCCACTTATCAGCTCGTTGTTGTAATACCCCTCGAATATTATGGGGGGTGTATACCTTTAACTCGCCTCCCAAAGTGACTTTTCCGACTTCTTCCACCAATACTGCGGTAGCCACTATTGCCTGTAAACAAGTGGGCCACCCGCGGCTTACAGGATCCAGTATTTTGGAATAATATCCTACGGGCTTCCTTTGCCCTGCCCATCCCTGGGTCAGCACCCCATTCCAGCTTGGAGCAATCACACCATTCTTCCTCATCACAGATATTCCTGTGTTTGCAGGTGTGAATGGGTCAGCCATTGAAAACTTCTCCTGCGTGATTTATAACATTTCCTTCATGAACTGCACGTGGCAGGCAGGCAGGGATGCTCCAAGAGATACACAGTATTTTCTCTACTGGCAGAACCTGAGGTGAGTAGGTCTGATTGAGTTTAGGGAAGTCTAAATTGTCATTTGACACATTCCACTGCCCATGTCTAACTGAAGTACCTTGCTATATACAGATACGATGATGCAAGGGAATGTGAGCTTTACATTAAAGATGAAAATGGCAGAAACACGGGATGTAGATTCCAAAATGTGATCATAGGGAATGAATAGTTGCTGACAAAGCTGCCTACTTGATGGGTCTGAACTCAGCAGATCTGCTCAAAGCCCTCTGCTACCCCCGAGTCAAGGTTGGGAATGAATATGTGACCAAGGGTCAGACTGTGCAGCAGGTAATAGACAGCTGGTGATTGGGAACCTCCAGTTCATATCACTTACCATTTTCTCCAGCTATTGTTTTTCTTCTTCTCCATTCTTCTTTGTTTTAGGTGAACAATTCAGTGGGTGCTCTGGCAAAGGCTGTCTATGAGAAGATGTTCCTGTGGATGGTTGTTCGCATCAACCAACAGCTGGATACCAAGCAGCCCAGACAGTACTTCATTGGAGTCCTGGACATTGCTGGCTTTGAGATCTTTGATGTAAGGAGATCATCGAGTCCAACCCCCCTGCCAAAGCAGGATCACCCACGGCAGGACACACAGGAACTCATCCAGGCATGTTTGGAAAGTCTCCAGAGCAGAGACTCCACAACATCTCTGGGGAGCCTGAGCCAGGCTCTGTCACCCTCACAGTAAAGAAGTTTCTCCACATATTGAGGTGGAACTTTCTATGCTCAAGTTTATACCCACTGTTCCTTGTCCTATTGCTGGGCACTACAGAAAAGAAATTGGCCCCTTCCATTTGACACCCACCCCTCAGATATTTATAGACATTAGTAAGATCCCCTCTCAGTCTTCTCCTCTCCAGACTAAACATCCCCAGTTCTCTCAGTCTTTCTTCATTGGGGAGATGCTCAACCAGGCTGAACAACCCCAGCTCCCTCAGCCTGTCCTCGTAGGAGAGGTGTTCCAGCCCTCTGATCATCTTTGTGGCCTCCTCTGGACCCGCTCCATCAGGTCCATCTCTTTCCTGTGTTGAAGGCTCCAGAGCTGGACACAGTACTCCAGGTGAGGTCTCACCAGAGCAGAATAGAGGGGCAGAATCACCTCCATCAATCTGCTGGCCACACTTCTCTTGATGCAGCCCAGGATGCAATTGGCCTTCTTGGCTGCAAGTGCACACCGTTGGCTCACGTCCAGCTTCTCATCCACCAACACCCCCAAGTCCTTTTCTGCAGAGCTGCTTTCCAGCACCTCATCTCCCAGCCTGTATTGATAGTGAGGGTTGTTCCCCCCTGCACTGAGCAGGGACATCTGCAACTAGAGCAGCTTGCTCAGAGCCCCAGCCAACCTCACCTGCAATGATGCCAGGGATGGGGCAGCGACCACCTCTCTGGGCAACCTGGGACAGGCTCTCACCACCCTCAGAGTGAAAAATTCCTTCCTTCTTTCTAGTCGAAATCTCCCTCTTTGGGTTTCAACCCATCACCCCTTGTCCTGTCCCAACAGGCCCTGCTCAAAAGTCCCTCCCCATCTTTCTGACAGGCCCCTTGAAATCCTGAAAGGCCACCAGAAGGTCTCCCCGGAGCCTTCTCCTCTCCAGGCTGAACACCCCCAGCTTTCCCAGCCTGGCCTCCCAGCAGAGGGGTTCCAGCCCTCCCAGCCCAGCTCCCTCAGCACCCTAGGATGAATCCCATCTGGACCCATGGACTTGTTGGGATCTAAGTGGCACAGCAGGTCACCAACTACTTCCTCCTGGATTACAGGAAGGGTATTCTGCTCCCCATCCCCACCTACTGACTCAGGAGCCCAGTTGTCCTGAGGATATCTAGTCTTTTTGTTAAAGAACGAGGCAAAGAGGGAGTTAAGCACCTCAGCCTTCTCCTTAACTTCCATTACTATGTTCCCCCCATATCCAATAAGGAGTGGAGGTTTCCCCTGACCCTCCTTCTCTTATTAATGTATTTATAAAAGCATTTTTTATTATCCTTAACAGATATGGCCAGATTAAGTTCTAACTGAGCTTTTGCATCTCTAACAACACCGAGGCTGGTTTTCAACATTCCCCCTGCAGTGGGATGGGGTGGACAAGATCTTGGGAGAGGACACGACTGGGACAGCTGACCCAGACTGACCAAAGGGATATTCCATACCATATGATGTCAGATGAACTATAAAAGTTAGGAAAAGGAGGAGTGGGGGGAGGGCATTGGCTTGTCCTCCGGAGCAACCACTATGCATTTGGAGCCCTGCTTCCCAAAAAGGGCCAGACATTGTCTGCTGATGGGAAGTAGAGATTCAATATTTGTTTTCTTTTGCTTCCACACATGGCATTACTTTCCTTCTTCATTAAACTACTTTTGTCTTAGCCCACGAGTTTCATCTTATTTTATTCCCCCTGGTCCAGCTGGTTTTTCATCCTTCTCCCCCCTTTCCTTTGGGTTTTCATCCTTCTCCCCCCTTTTTTCTTTGGTCCACCCTTCTCCCCCTTTTTCTTTGGTTTTCCACCCTTCTCCCCCTTTTTCTTTGGTTTTCCACCCTTCTCCCCCTTTTTCTTTGGTTTTCCATCCTTCTCCCCCTTTTTTTCCTTGGTTTTTCATCCTTCTCCTCCTTTTTTCTTTGGCTTTCCATCCTTCTCCCCCTTTTCTTTGGTTTTTCATCCCCTCTTCCTTCTCTTTGGTTTCTCATCCTTCCCCTGCCTTTTGTTTTCCATCCTTCCCCTCCCTTGGGTTTTTCATCCTTCTCCCCCCTTTTCTTTGTTTTTTCACACCCCCCTTTGGTTTAAGTGCAGCCAGCCAATGAGGAAGATGAGTCATCTGGCCTGGAAGTATTACCAAGATTAAGGAAGCCTAAGCCCAGCATCCAAACTTCTTCCACCAAAAAAAAGAGAAGAGTCATTGATTTGTTATAGGTGACTCCCTTCTGAAGGGAACAGAAGGCCCAATATGCAGACCGACCCACTTCAAAGGGAAGTTTGCTGTCTCCCCGGGGCCCGAGTTAAGGCTGTGGACAGGAAGCTTCCTACTCTCATACAGCCCACAGATTTATACATTATTGACTTTCCAGGTAGGCAATGACAATCTCAAAAAAGAAAACTATGGGCTGTCAAGAGAGACTTCAGGGGCTTGGGTCAACTGGTCAAGGGAGTAGGAGCACCTGATTCTTTTACACTTTGATTTTCTCCATCAATAATTTCATAACCATTGTGCCTTTTCCCCTGTATGATTCTGGAGGACCCATCAATAAATAAATGGAGACATGCTGGCAAGGGTAGGTCCCTCAAGTCAGGTTGCACTTTGGTATGATAGTCTATTATATCCAGGCAGTCATGTTCTAGTTCTTGGTTATTAGTTTTCCCTTTCCATAGAAAGGTGGCAGGATTGAGTCATGAATCAGCAGTTAGAACTAAGTCATCTTTTTCCATTAAAATTGCCTCATACTTCAAAGTCCTAGAATCCAGTGAGCCATCTTCCTGCCTTCTGAGTCAGAATTGTCCTTACTTGCTGTGGAGTACTTGCTACAAGTGCTCACCTGAAACGGTAGCGGCCGAAGAGCTGTCGACTGTAGAATCGGTGGCGGTGGTGGTGGTGGTGTCACCGGTGGGTTCCTGGGTGATGGTGTCCGTGGTGGGCTCAAAGGAGCTGGTGTCACCGGTGGGTTCCCAGGTGGTGGTGGTGGTACCCATGGCGGGCTCTGTGGGGCTGGTGTCGCTGGTGGGTACCCAAGTGCTGGTGTCACTGGTGGGCTCTGAGGTCCTCGTGTCACTGGTGGGTTCTGAGGTGGTGGGTTCTGTGGGGCTGGTGTCACTGGTGGGTTCCCTTGTGCTGGTGTCAGCGGGGGGGACTGGTGGGCGGGGGTCGCCGGTGGGTTCTGAGGGGGTGGGCTCTGCGGGGCTGGGGTCGGGGAAAGGATAGGATATGAGGTGTTGGAGGTTGTGTAGTGCTTAGTGTAACACAGTACCTTAAAGTAAATGATAGCAGCAATTCATTAACACTGATATATTAATACTAAATCAGAATAAACACTTGCTTATGATAAATGCAATAATTTCTATAAAATCTAAGAAGCAAATCACACACACAAACATATATAGAGGTTAATCTGTGAATAAGATGGAATTATTCCACAGTTTGAAAACTAAATTTGGTAGCCTGTGATCTCCAGGATTTTTGTAAAAAAAAGTCCTGCAGATCATAAATACTCACATATCCCTTTGTCAGTCTTCAACAGCTGGCCAGTGTAGCCTGAGAGGCGTCCTGGCTCCGAGGAAGATGCAAATTCCGCCCCCCCCCGTGCCCCATGGTGGTGTGGTAAACACGCCTGAGGGACAGGATCCATCCAGAGGGACCTGGACAAGCTGCAGAAATGGGCCTGTGTGAACATCCTGAAGTTCTAAGAGCCCAAGTGCAAGGTCCTGCCCCTGGGTTTGGGCAGCCCCCAATACCAGCCCAGTCTAGGGGTGAGGGGCTGGAGAGAGCCCTGAGGAGAAGAAGCTGGGGGTGCTGGGGGGGAGAAGCTGGAGCTGAGCCGGCCCCGTGCGCTGGCACCCAGCAGGCACTGGCACTCTGGGCTGCACCCCCAGCAGCGTGGGCAGCAGGGGAGGGGGGGGATCCTGCCCCCCTGCTCCCAGGGCGCTGCTCCGGGCAGGTCTCACCACCCTCAGCACCAACAATTTCTCCCTTCTCTCCAGTCTCAATCTCCCTCTTTGAGTTTCAAACCCTCACCCCTTGGCCTGTCCCAACAGGCCCTGCTCAAAACTCTGTCCCCATCTTTCTGGCAGACCTTCTCTGGCGCAACACATATGGGCTTCTTCTAAACCCATGATATTTGTCAGGCTTTGAATTGTAATAAAATGCCTGGCCATCCTTGTGAAACTCCTGCTTGTTCTTGGCTTGAGTTTACAATCCCAGCTGAAAGCAAGAGATAGAAAAACTATTGTGTTAAAACACGGTGTGTTTTAAATGTGCCTTGGTCTAGAGAGAAGCAGGGAGGAGGACAATGGTGTCACAGAATTATAGAATTGAGCTCTCATTTGATCTGTTCAAAGGCCTTGTTTTGGTCAGGGCCCCAAAATTAAAATTATTTTCTTTTGAGTCACTTCATAGAGAGGTTTTACAATCTGACTGTAACCATGAAAGTGCATTCTCTAGAAATGCACAGCACCTAAGAAAGCTTGTGTTTCCTTTTTGTTAGTTGGTGGGGACATTGCTGTTATTCTGTTAACTACATCCATTGGGATCTGGCGACGCCCATCTTGCCATTTGATTCCCAAAAACTGGATCTCTCCTTTTTGGGGTTTTGGGAGTTCTTTTGTTTTCCTGGGGAATTTTTCCATACTTGCTACTAGGTGATAAACTGCTGTACTTGAGCATACTTGGGAGAGGCAGAGGACCTCAGGAACTCATTAGTATAAGACTGCCCTTTCTAAGAAATATAATGAATATGTATGTTTAGTCTGCATATAAACTGCGTACCCAGCTTGTATCGGCACACACATTTGGCGCCGCAAAATAAAGAACTTTGGTTATTGAATTTTTCACTGCATCAGAAGGAATCTCATGGAATGAGGGACTATCTGTCAAAGGACAGGAGTTAGTAGTTGATGACAATGCATTGGTTGTGTATAGAGATGGTTTAAGTATGTAGATTGAGATGTGTTTATAATAAGGGATTTTGGTAATGAGAATTTAAAATTATTGGAATGTTTAAGTATGTATTATGTGGGGCCTGAGCATGATGCAAATGGTATGGAATAAGGGGTGGAGATTTTCCTTTTCTTTCTTTTTTTTTTTTTTTTTTTTCCCCTTTTTAATCCCTGCCCCTGCTTGAGTCAGAGGCTGAAGTCACCGCCGCGCACGGCCCGAAGCTTTTCCCCCGGCGTGCGGGGACCGGTCACCCCCCAAAGAGGATGTGCTGATGTCCTTGAGCAGGATTTTGGGGGAGCTGAGCCGCCTCGCACCAGGGTATGAGACTGGGCAACTCATCACACAGGTATTTTTAATTCCACCGGTTCAGTTTTGGGGATGAATCCCATGAACTCTGCTTTGCTGGAACAGCCTCGGGGCTCCCCCCCCCACCCCACGCCCCTCCCCAAACCAAACCATCCCGTTTGGGAAGGGGAAGCTTCGCCCCGGCTGCTTTAAGATACGTAATTTCATGTTGGATGATTCAAAGTGCCCTCTGTGTAAAAAGCTTAGCTCAAAATCTTAACGTATTTTCCATTGAAGTTGGGCAAAAAATTCTTCTTTTGCAGATATGTAATGCACTTGCACACCTAGAGATTCAATTAATACAAACATGAAGGATATGAGGGAAGAATTGCCTAAAGTTGCCAGAAATTTTGTTGCCTTTTTCCTATAGGGTGATATGGCTTTAGGAATTAATATTTGATATTAATATCATTCGTCTTTTGTGCTACAGAAAACAACTATACTTACTGAAGCCAAATAATACCATTTTATATTTTATTGCACATCCACACAATGTTTAATGTCCACAACCATTTATTTTCTGGTCCCCGGCACTAACCGCTCCCGTCCCAGTGCCATACTGGTCCCGTCCCAGTTCCAAACTGGTTTTCCCGTCCCCAGACATGGCTGTTCGGCTACGAGCTGACGGACACCATCCTGGCGGTCTGCTGGGAGAAGGGCTTCTTCCTGGCCGGCAAGCAGAAGGGCGAGTTCCTCAAGCAAGTGGCCAAGGGGGGGGAGGGGACCAATGGCGGCCCCGCCCTCACCTTACTGGTCCGGGAGAAGGTCAGTGGGACGGACTGGGAGGGACGCTGGCAACCGGGGGGGGCTTCCCGGTTGGGTTACTGGGCTTCCCAGTTGGGTTGGAGGGCTATCCAGTTGGGTTGGGGGGTCTCCCCCGTGGGGTTGGGGTGTTCCCCCCCCCCCCCTTCCCTAAACTGGGCCCAGTTCCTCCTTCCCACCCCCAAACTGGGCCCAGTGACCCCCCCCGGACTGGGGCCCGGTCTCCCCAGTGCTGCTCCCAGTAGGCGAACTGGTTCCAGTGGCTCCCCCGGACGGGTCCCGTTTACCCCTCCCAGTCGCGGTCGGGCACCCGTAAAGCTCCCAGCACCCCCGTACTGGTCCCAGTAACCCCGTACTGGTTCCAGTGATCCCTTCCAGCGTGCCATACTGGTCCTGGCTCAGCGCTGGTCCCAGTGACCCCCCCCCAGAACTGGTCCCAGTAACCCAGCTCGGGTCCCAGCGCTCCCCAGCACCCTCCCAGTAATCCCCAGTATTCCCCAGCCCCCTGTGCCGTGGCTGCGGGCGGGTCCGGCAGGGTTGCAGCGGCCCCTGGCTACTGCGTGGACCCTCAGCCCCTGTTCGCGGCAGGCACTGATGCCTGCCTGCCCCGCCTCTTGCGAAATCCTAATTTCACGTCCTGATCTTGCGGGTGGGTTTCGTTTGGATTTTGTTTGTTATTGTTGTTTGGGTTTGGGTTTTTTGTTTATTTGTGGTTTTTTTGTTTTGTTGTGGTTTTTTGTTTTGTTGGGGGTTTTGTTTGTTTGTTTGTTTTGGTTGGGTTGGTTGGTTTGTTGTTTGGTTTTTTCTTTTTTTTTTTTCGCACCGGTTTCCAAACAGCCTTGCTCACCAGGGAGCGGGACGTCTCGGCTGGATGGTAACCGGGTGTTCCTCGGTGTCCCGATGTCCCTTGGTGGCCTCGTCCCAGGGCAGGGTGTTCCTCGGTGTCCCAAAGTCCTTCGGTGTCACTTGGTGTCCCGATGTCCCTTGGTGGCCTCATCCCAGGCCAGGATGTTCTTCAGTGTCCCAAAGTCCTTCAGTGTCACTTGGTGTCCCGATGTCCCTTGGTGGCCTCATCCCAGGGCAGGACGTCCCTTGGTGTCCCAACATCCTCCAGTGTCACTCGGTGTCCTTGTGTCTCTTGGTGGCCTCATCCCAGGCCAGGATGTCCCTCGGTGTCCCAATGTCCCTTGGTGGCCTCATCCCAGAGCAGGACATCCCTCGGTGTCCCAATGTCCCTTGGTGGCCTCATCCCACAAAAAAAAAAACCAAACAAAAAATAATTTTAAGGCAAGGAAACAATCACACCAACTGATATATTTTGAGGTTTAAGAGCTACTTGATCTATACATTCCTTACATTCAATTCATTTCTGTGGCACTAACCAACTTGCAAAGAACAAATTTGGGATTTTGCACTAATTCATTTAGAACTTCATACATGAAATTGCAACCTCAGCCAATGAAGTTGGGCTACTAACTCTGTCAGAGAGAACAATACCTAAGAAGTATGATCTCTTCCATCTATTAATCATGTAGGACGTTATTTTAATATTCCCCTATAAGTGATGCTTTGTATCTGAAACATTAAGAGTCTGAAGAGGTTTCAATTTTTGTTAAAAATATAAATAGTCATTGAAGCTGCTGAAGGACAAGGTGAATCCAGTCAGTTTACAGAGGTGAAAGCCATCCAACTGGCTCTAGATATTGCTGAGCAAGAAAAGTGTCCAGTGCTCTATCTCTAGACTGACTCATGGAAGGTGGCAAATGCCCCATGGGGGTGGTTACAGAAATGGAAGTAGAACAACTGGCATCTTGGAAGTAGACCCATCTGGGCTGCTGAATTATGTAAAGATATTCATGCTCAGGTAGAGAACCTGGTAGTGAAATGTCAGTCTTTAGGGTCAGGGCAGTCCACTAGACTTATAACAGATGCTCTCTGTTAACCCCCCTCCCTTCCCAAAGGGGAAGAGAAAGGTGATAAGGGAGAGAGACTTATCAATAAAATTGTAACAGCGGTAACCCCAGGCACCTCAACGGATACCCACTTTAAAATATGCTTAAGATCATGCGAATTAATGCGCGCATTGTTCTTCTGTAACAGTTTTTCCATAAGTTCAAGCACCAATCGTTCTTCTGAGGACACTCCAGCCCCCATCGTCCCCACAGCTCACCTCGCTCACTCCACGAAAGTGATTGCTGTCGACTCCTGCTTCCTTTCAGCAGCGTTTACGTTCTGCGGGCATCGCCACCGGTCCAATCGTCTACAATCCTAGTCGCCCTGCCTCACACGGGGGCACCATTTGTGGCGATTGATTCACAGACTCCGAATTTGTGCAGAAACAAATACCTTTATTTTACAGACAAGCGCGCTTAATGAATTAAAGGCCACTGTGCTTCTGGAAAGCCATGACATAGTGGCTATTACTGAAACTTGGTGGGATGATTCCCATGATTGGAATGTAGGGGTAGATAGATATAAACTCTTCAGGAAGGACAGGCAGGGGATGAGGGGAGGAGGTGTTGCCCTCTACATCAGTGACCAACTAGAATCCATGGAGTTACATATGGGGAAGGATGATGAGCCAGTTGAAAGTGTATGGGTTAAGATTAAAGGGAAGACAGGGGAAGGTGATGTTACGGTAGGGGTCTACTACAGGCCATCTGACCAGCAGAGACAAGCGGATGAGGCCCTGCATAGGCAGATAGAAATGGCTTCGCATTCACAGGCCTTGGTCCTTGTAGGGGAGCCTCAGGTGCAGGTAGGCTCTGTGCCTGTCAGCAGGGCAGAGAGCTGCTCCTGTCACCAGACGTGGCTCTCTTCTAATCCTCTCCATGGAAACTTGTGGTGGTTATTAGTTACAGCAGCTCCTGCAGGCTCATTTGGGTGACCTTCTGGTCATCTCTGATTGTTAAAGATCTCGTGGTACTCTTAAGCATCACTGAGCAGAGGTGCTGGAAAAAGAGATAATGCTGTGCTGCTGCTTCTAACTGCAGATTCTGCTTCTAACTATTGTGGATCACTTGCCAATACCCTCCGAGTCCTCTCACCTCTGCCCTGCTTTCCTGAATGAACTGCAGGAATAGAGATATCCCTAATAAATCTGTTGAGGGGTTTAGAAGACTAATTCAACTCTCCTCCAGTTGGAGTAAGGCTGCGAATTCCCTGTACTGATGGATAAATACAGATTACTATTTTTCAAAACATAAGGCAAACACAATTGTCATTCATTTAAAAAACAAACAAATTGAAAGGTTGGTAACTGAACAAAATGACAAAAATAATTTGTTCTTTAATTATTTCATAAGCAAATGAAGAGTTGCCTGAAGATGCTGAATGCAGATATTCAGTCCAGGCCCTTGTAGTGCACAGGCTTGGAGAGTCTTCAATCCATCTGCTGACTTGGATCTGCAGGGTAGAACACAGGACTGCATGCCTGATTGACCACCTATTCAAACGAAGCATTTTATGTTTCCATCTTATAGGCTGTTCAGTGCAGCATGAGGGCTGGATGGGGAAAAGCAGCTCAGCCAGACCCACTACACATACCATGACCTGAGCTTTTCCATTAATTCCTGGTCCAGTTCCTACTAAGGACTGAAAATGCCTTAACATCGTCAGCATCCCTTCTATCTCTTGGTTCAAGAAATTCAACACATAGAGAGCCTTACTGATTTGTGCTTGCGGGCTCTCCCCCTGCATTCTCTGTTTTTGTTTTTCTATCAGGGCCTTTAGAGATCCATGAGCCCGCTTGACTATAGCTTGACCTGTGGGAGAATGAGGAATACCAGTAACATGAGTAACAGCCCAGTCCTGCAGGAAAGAAGAGACTCTTTGGGAGAAATAGCCTGGGCCGTTATCTGTCTTGAGATCGTGCAGCCCGAGGAAGAGCGGTTCGGCCCCCTCCTCCTCTTCCGCCCCGCCGGCGCTCCCGGTAACGGCGCCGGGAAGAAGCGGGCGGGCGAGACGCGCCCGCCCCGCCTGCCCGAAGGCGACGATTTCCTTTCCCTCCACGCCGACACCGACGACGAGGGCGAGTTCGAGGCCGACGCCGCGCCGGAGCCGCGCTGGAAGAGCGGGGTCGGCGGCACCGGCGGCGTCACCGGCGTCACCGGTGTTGGTGTCACCGGCGTCGGCGTCACCGGCGTCGGCACCGACTTGCGGAGGAAGCTCCTCAACCAACGGCGCTTGCGGGGTCCCCCTTCCCCCCGCTCGCCCTCCCGCCCTGAGCCGTGTGCTGGGACATGTCAGGGACACGTGTTGGGGACACACGTCGGGGACATGCGTCAGGGACACATACCGGGGCGTGTCGGGGATGCCCGTCGGGGATGCACGTCAGGGGACACATGTCGGGGACACATGTTGGGGACGCGTCTCAGAGACACGTACTGGGGTGTGTTGGAGACCCGTGTTGGGCTGTGTCTGGGGACACGTGTTGGGGACACGTAGGGACACATGTCAGGGGCACATGTCGGGGACACATGTCGGGGACACGCGTCAGGGACACGTGTTGGGGACACGTAGGGACATGTGTCAGGACATGTCAGGGACACGTGTTGGGGACACACGTCGGGGACATGCGTCAGGGACACATACCGGGGCGTGTCGGGGATAAGCCACCGGGGACGGGACCCTGAAGCTGATCCTGGGGCTGATCTGGACCCTGATCCTCCACTACTCCATCTCCATGCCCATGTGGGAGGAGGAGGAAGAGGAGGAAGCCCGGCAGCAGACCCCCAAGCAGCGCCTGCTCGGCTGGATCCAGAACAAGGTGCCCCAGTTGCCCATCACCAACTTCCACCGCGACTGGCAGGACGGGAAGGCGCTGGGAGCGCTGGTGGATAACTGCGCCCCGGGTGAGAGGGGCACTGGGGGGCACTGGGAGGGGGGGGCAGGGGGCAGTGGGTGCCCCGGGAGGTGGGGGACGGGGGGGCAGGGGGTACTGGGGGGGGCAATGGGGCGCCCCGCTTCGGGGGCTGGGGACGTTTTTTTCCTCTTGATTCTCCTTTCCTTCCTGCAGTGTGTTTGATCTGTGTGTTAGGAGGGGAAAGTGGTGGGTGACAAGCTTTGTGGTTTTTAGTTGGTGGCAGAGGTTAAACCATGATACCCAGCACTGCCAGGGTACCACTAAACCATGTCCCTTAGCGGCACATCTCCATGGCTTAGAAACCCCTCCAGGGATCATGGGGACTCCACCACTGCCATGGGCAGCCTGGGACAGCCCTGGACAACCCTCAAGGGGAAGAGATTGTTCCTCAGCTCCAACCTAAACCTCCCCTGGGGCAACTTGAGGCTGGTTCCTCTTGTCCTGTTCCTTGTTCCTTGGAAGAAGAGACCAACTCCACCTGGCTCCAGCCTCGGGGACAAGTCGCTGCAGCCCCCTAAACAGTGCCCTGGGCTGACACCACCACCACCACCACCACCACCACCACCCCCACCCCCCACTTGCTGCAGACACAACCCTGGGCTGGGACAGGGCACGTCTGGTGCTCTCCCAGCTCCCATCCTGCTCACCACCACTTGCTCTGCTCACCCTCACGGCACCTTTTGCTGCTTGCAAGGCAAGGACAAGGCTGGGAGCACAGCTCTGCCTCTTTATTGGTGAGGGGTCACCGCACTGCCTGCCAGCCCTGGCACTGCCATCCCTGGGGGCTGTGGCCACTGGTGCAGAGTCTTCCTGGGCTGATGCCTGGTCCTGATGGCATCGTGCTGCCCTCAGGGCTCCTCCTCCGCATTGTGTAGTAGCGGTAAAGTTATTTGTGTCACTATGTGTCACCCTGTGATGTTTTGCTCAAGCATTGTAAAAACTGGCCCTTCATCTTTAGAAGGGATGTGCAAAGAAAAGTGTTAAAATAGTATTTAAAAGTTAGGGTTTGCATTTTGTTAGGGGTGCATCTCAGAGCAGAATGCACACATTTGTACTGCATTTAGTGCACAGCAAAATTATATTGGTGAAGCTTTTTTCATCTGCCATTATGCCTTTTCACTAATTTTGTTGCTATTCTGGCTTCGAAGGAGATGTTCAAAGTGCAACTTTGCCAACGCTGCTCTGTCCTCCAAGAGTCCTAGACGAATAGGTAGTTCATACAAGCTCGTTCCTCAGAGCGGGGGTGGGGGGGGCACGGTGAGACCGGGAGGGGGCCAACCGTGGCGTGGGGGACCCACCCCCCCCCAGAACGCGGGGACACGGGCCCAGGCGAGGACGGTGGTGGCGGGGAAGGGGCCGCCCGGGCCCCCCCTCACCTCTTGGTGCCCAGGATCTGCCCCCCCAGCTTGATCTTCAGCTTGAGCTGGGGCTTGCGCAGCCCGGCGGGGGGCTCGGGGACCGGGGGGGGCGGCGGCGGCCCCGCCGCTTCTTGGTGGTGCTTCTTCTTGTGCTTCTTCTTGTGCTTCTTGTGCTTCTTCTTGTGGGAGCCATGTCCGGCCGCGGCCTCCTCCCCTGCGGGGCGAGGCGGGGCCGTCAGCGCTGCCCGGGACCGAGGTGGTTCCTCTGGAGATGTTCCTCCTGGAGATGTTCCTCCTGGAGATGGTTCCTCTGGAGATGTTCCTCCTGGAGATGGTTCCTCTGGAGATCTTTCTCCTGGAGATGGTTCCTCTGGAGATGTTTCTCCTGGAGGTTTTTTCTCTGGAGATCTTTCTCCTGGTGCTTCCTCTGGAGATCTTTCTCCTGGAGATGGTTCCTCTGGAGATCTTTCTCCTGGAGGTTGTTCTTCTGGAGATCTTTCTCCTGGAGATGGTTCCTCTGGAGATCTTTCTCCTGGAGATGGTTCCTCTGGAGATCTTTCTCCTGGAGGTTGTTCCTCTGGAGATCTTTCTCCTGGTGGTTCCTCTGGAGATGTTTCTCCTGGAGGTGAATCAAACCAAGAGCACTTCATAATTTAGCTGCTTTAGATAGTTTTCTTTATATCCATGGGGATCATGGTCAGCATCCCAACACTGACTGTCTTCATGAAACTCAGAATTTACAAGAATGACCCACATTCTGGATTTTCTGGGGAAAGAGGGAATAGATGTAGGCAACAGGACACTTTTTCTGATGCTGTTACCATCTTTGTATTACTGAAGTATCATCTGTGTCTGTAGCAGAGTTTCCTTTTCCAAGCCCTCCCTTATTTTTTCATTCTCTTCCCACAGGGAGTTACTGGACTGCACACTGACTGTCCTAAATTTCACTTTTTTCACACCACATCACTCTCTTTGAATACAGACGTGTTAAAAATGAGCTCCGGTCAGCATGGCCTCGGCCACGATGCACCGGCCCCGCAGCAGCAGCACGTCGCAAGGCACCAGGTTTTCGTGAGGCGATCGACCTGCAATTAATCAACCCATTCATTAACCCCCAGACGAGGCTCAAAAGGAGGGAGGGGCTTCTGGTGGGTTGGTTGTTTTCCAGCCCTTCTCCATTTAGCTGGGGTATGGAAGGGGGCTGAAGAGTTGGAGGTTCCCGTGGGGTGGCGAGGGCAGGAGAATCTCCAACCCACCCAACCCCACCTAGAGCTGGTTAGAACTTCTGGGTGGAAGGGTTTTAGGTGTCTCCAAAGAGTAGGGAAGGTCAACAAAATCAAGTCACTGAGTTGGAAAGGTTTTAGGTATCTCC
>WUAM01001619.1:0-37542 GCA_024336885.1 Actenoides hombroni
GAAGCCTAAAATGGCCCTCCCCAGCTTTCGTGTAGTCCCCCTTCAGATACTGAAAGGCCACAATAAGGTCTCCTCAGAGCCTTATCTTTTCCAGACTGAACAACTCCAACTCTCTCAGTCTGTCCTCATAGGAGAGGTGCTCCAGCTCACTGATCATCCTCGTGGTCCTTCTCTGGACACGTTCCAGCACATCCATATCCTTCTTGTAATAGGGGCTCCAGAACAGGATGCAGTATTCCAGGTGAGGTCTCATGAGATTGGAGTAGAGGGGGAGAATCACCTCCCTCGACCTGCTAGCCACGCTTCTCTTGATGCAGCCCAGGACACAATTGGCCTTCTGGGCTGTGAGAGCACTCTGATGGCTCATGTTGATATACAGCTTCAGAGAATTCTCAGTGGTTGTTCATACCAGCATACACTCATTATCAAGCTTGCAATGTGCTTAGTTTAGTCTCAAAACTTTTGTTTTGGTGGATGCACTTTGGTCTCATAATTTTGAAATCCTCTCAAATTTTCTGATGTTCCAACTATTCTTTCCATTGTGTATGACTTGTAGAGGAGAAAAAGTAGATGATAATGAAGAGATGTCAATAAGTGACATTATGAATGCAAAGAACTTTATTAAGGACCAAAGCTTGAACAAAAATTTCCTTATACTATTTCAAGGCCAAAATGAGATTCACTTTTCTATTGCCAAGCTGAAACTGTCCCTGAAACCCATCAAAGCTAAATCCTCTCACACTGAGCAGAGCCACCAGCCTCAGACCTCAACCTTGCTCACAATCAGTTAGGCTAAAACCACGTTAGACATATTTCATAGATTTTCTGTTGGTGCAGACCCAACCAGCACCAGGAACTCATTTCTGCTGCATTTGGGGAAAGTGAGTTTCCACTGCTTTGCACCTTGTGAAGTCCTTGACACTTCTTTGCTTGGTTCGTGCTTAGCAGGTAATTGTGTGTAAACCCTACCATGGAGCTGGGAAATATGGATGGATCTAATGTAATGTCTCCAGGTGAACAGTGAAAAATATACTGTGAATACTCAAGAGAACAGACTGTTCTGTGTTTTGTTTTGCTGAACTAGATGAGCATCCATCTCTTTTACTTCCTCCCTTTCACAAGTGACCCTACAGGAACAAACTGCAGCAGGCACAAAGGGGAGAAATTCCATTTGCTGGGGAAGGGGGAAAATAATAATAATAATAAAATAATAATAATAATAATGAAAAATCAAGTATCTCTTGGTTTCCACATCTCAGGGGGCACTGGGGCAGCTGCAGCAGCTACCGAGGAGCACGGACCTGCGACCCAAAGCAGATCCGCACCTCAGAGACGAGCTCTACACCCATCCCAGCTCGGGACATCACTCGCCAGCCCCCCCCCTCCCACCAGCCCCCCCGGGTCCCCCCTCGGTCGCCGAGGCGAGAAGCTCCTCGCTGCCCATCCCGCTCCCAACTCCTGCCGCCTCAAAGTTCGTCAGGCAAAGCGGATGGGATCTGCCCCGGCAGCAGAGACCACGAGGATCACGTCGCGCCGGCTGCTTCTGCCTGGGGATATCCCTCGGAGTGCCACGTGCTGGTTTGCAAGATGAGTCTTTGCCATCCCTCGCGGCCTTCCCAAGAGCCCCCGTGCTCCGCCGTGCCGCCTTCGGCGTCAGGGGAGAGGGGCCGATAACGGCTTCGTTTGCTCTTCGCCGAGTCACTTTCATCCGCCGTCGAGTTCGGCTGTTCCGACAAACCCCCGGTGGGGTTCGTAGCTCCCCCGCGTTGGTGCTTTCCCCCCCGGTGCTGTGCCGGTGTCCGTGGTGATCCGGCCCTGTCCGTGGGGGGAGGCTGGGTCACGGGGGGCCGAGGGGTGAGAAGAGGTCTCATATTTCACATTTATTAGACCTCTATGAATTTAGGTCAATGTGTTACAAACTGGAGCTTCTCAAAGCAAACCTAGAGGGTCCTGCTTGAAGAAGTGAACAGGAGGAAGGTACAAGTATGTCTAAGTAGCTGTAAATAGTCATAATTGAAAGTGCTACACAATTTTTGTCTGAAGCACTTGGCCCTCTTACTGCTCCTCCTCACATCTTGGAGGCAATTTATACCTTTTTCTAGTCCACAACAAAGACCAGGGATTTTTTTTCTTTTGGCTCCTCGTGGGATACTAAAAGCAGAGACAAAGCACAACTCTTTTTCATTTCCGTTTGCTTACATATCTAATCTGAACATACCAGTTTTGGATTCTTTTTTCATGTGGTTTTGCTGTTGGTTTTGTTTTGGTTTGTTTTCATTTTTGGAGCATAGCTTACCTGGTTTTAATTCTGTAGCTAACCTCACTACATGTGAATCAAGTAAATGAGTATTAAATAAGAACCTTTATTCAGTTCTGTGTAGTTTTTCAGTTTGAAGAAAACCTCAGTTATTGAGCATGTCACCAAATATGATGCATGAGATTATTACGGTATTATGGAGCTATGAGCCCAGAAGTATCAATGCCAAAAGAGATGTTAATGATCACTGTATTTACCAAGATGTCCATGTAAGGGTAATGTGTGTATAGTTTTATTTGCTTTGGAGAACAGTTTAAATGCAGATGAGCAACACAACTTGTATTTGAAAGATTGTTTTTAAGATAATTTTTAAGATTGTTTTAAGGTTATTTTTAAGATTGTTTTTAAGATAATTTTTAAGATTTTTTTTAAAGATTATTTTTAATCTTAAAAACTTTTTTTTTTTTCATTCATAAGGTTCAATTTTCCAGTTGGACAGTATTGCTATTTAATGCTTATATTTACTCAGAACCTTACAACACTAATCAAGCTTGAAAGGAGTTATGTGAGGGGAAGGCTGAGCCACAGTACACACACATTCCTTATTTTGCCCTGACCTGGAGAGATCTTCAGCTGCTTCCCTTCTGTGGGAGCAATGCTGGTGTCTGGTCCAGCTCCTCCTGCTTTTGCTTCCTTCCCTGTTCATTTTGGAACAGATAGTTTGGAGTTATCTGCTATAGAAGAAGATGGATGTTCCGTGGTGACTGCTTTGCTAAGAACTGCCTTCCACTGTCAGATATGCAGCAAGAGTCTCAAATAGATGTTCCGCAGTCAGGTGATGTGGATTCACAGAATCCCAGAATCCCAGAATCCTGGAATCCCAGAATCCCTCAAATAGATGTTCCACAGTCACGTGATGTGGATTCTTACCCTGCCAGTATAAAAAAAGATACAAAGCGTCCCGTGGACGTCTTAACATCTAAATATTACTCGAAACATTTTGAAAAACCAGATTGTAACTATGTAGACAATACAAGCAGGTACCAGGGATGTTATGAAAGACCCATAGATTGCTATGAAGGTGGAGCATTTTTTGAGATGTGGAAGATTGTACTGCCCAGCTGTATTCTTGCTCATGAAACCCAATTGAATTTCACATGGTTTTGAGAAGCTTCCTAGTTTACCCAGGGTCAATAAACAATATAAGCAGTTTCAACTGCCTCCCATCTAGATGCTTGTTCTTAAATTAGGGATTCTGATAAACTCACAGTTGTCATTCCTATCTATAAGAAATCACTAAAGATAGAAGTCAACATTTGGATCTTGCAGAACAGTTCACACTATTTACAGTCTTTTTTTTAGCATTCCTGGTTTTTGCTCTATATTTACTTAGCTATTTCATCATGGGTTTTGTTTTGGTGGTAGTAACATATTATTTGATTTGTGATTGTACATCTTAATACATTTTGGTAAGCTTGTAAGTTGGCTTTGAGAGGTGCTGTAATCTCCTATTATTCATACTCAGGAGATTTGTGAGCAGAAAGTAGATGGTTTGGAAAGGGTTATTATTTGACTGGAGAAAATGTTATGGGAATATTGCGAAGTGGAGATTCAATTATATAAAGAAGGGGGTAAAGGGAAAAAAAAGAAAAAAGACTACAAAATGCAAGTGGAATATAGTAATCTATTTGACAAAAATTGGACAAAAGACTCAAAACATTAAATCTTAATTTAAATTTTCTGGGAAAATACCCAGATTTTTTTTTTTTTTGCCAGAATAATCTCTGGCTTTCCCAAACTAAGACCGATTCCAGTCATTAGAAGTTAAAAATGATGGAGAGGTGGAGGAGAAAGACAGGAGGAGAGGAGAAGGAGAGGAGGAAGAGAGGAGGAAGGGAGGAGAAGGAGAGAGGAGGGAGAAGGAGGAGAAGGAGGGGAGGACGAGGAGGAGAGCGTCGTCTACTACTTCCTGGAGGAGAGCACGGGCTACATGCAGCCGGCCCTCCAAGGGCTGGCCCTGGCCCACACCTTGGTCGCCTTCCTCTGCATCATCGGCTACAACTGCCTCAAGGTGCGCCCACTTTGGCCACGCCCGCTTTGGCCACGCCCGCTCTGGCCACGCCCCGGGTGGCCCCGCCCACCCCGGCACCACCCCGTGGGGCGGGTGGTGGGCGGCTCTGGCTGGCTCCGGGCGACGCGGCCCCGGGCTAAGGAAAGCCAACATAGTAATAATGGTGCTCTGCAGACAGGTGTTTCTTGTGACTTTATCCTTGGCTGTTGTGATGTGGAAGAGAAATTTTAACTCATTCTATTCCTGGTCCTGTGAAACTTGCTGTGTGTGGTGCAGATAGATGGAGTAGGAGGGGATGGTGCCCCTGTACCCAGCACTGGGGAGGCCACCCCTGGAGCTCTGTGCCAGTGTTGGGCACCGTGGTACAGGAGGGACAGGGAGGTGCTGGAGAGGGGACTGAGAAGAGCAACAAGCCTGGTTAGGGGGCTGGAGAATGTCCTGTGGGGAGAGGCTGAGGGAATTGGGGTTCTTTAGTCTGGAGCAGAGGAGGCTGAGGGGGAACTTCACTGCCACTGAGCCCACCGCTTGCGCCGGTGGCACTGGCGGCTCGCTGGGGACACGACAGGCGCCCGAGTCCGCGCCTGCTGTCGGCAGCTACCCCAGTTACCCCAGTTACCCCAGTTACCCCAGTTACCCCAGCCAGAGGGGAGCAGGAGGAAGGGCGGCAAGAGTCTACCAGAGCCCAGGAAAAGCCAGCGGGGCCTGGAGGACCCAGAGCAGCGGGGAGCTGCTTCGTTAGTGCTCACGAGCCCGTTAATTGCTGTCTGGGGACCCAGCAGCGGGGCTCTGCCCACGTCACCCCGGTGACGGGGCCAAGGGCAGCCGAGGGAAAGCAGGAGGTCCCCCAGAAAGCTCTGCCGCTCCCCTCCGTGGCACCCACATTTAAAATAAAGAGAAGTTTCCAACACATCTTTGTCCAACAAAGGTTTTCAACAATTCAAGAAGTAAGTAGTCCCCTAATACATGGGAAACTGAATCATGGGATGGCTTCAATTATTTGTCAGGGTCAGCCAGGAATTCTGTAGAAGAGCCAGTAAGGCAATCTGTATCTCTTTGGTGTCACATTTGCTAATGTTGGTTTGCTCTGGTGTGTTGCTGATGATTGCTAAATAATGTTCTTTCTGAGCTGGACATGTCTCATAAACCTTGTAGAGCTAAAATGCTTCATACTATTTCCACTACACATTATATTAGGGATAAGCCACACAATGCTTCTCAATTATTTTTTCCCTTTTACATCACCACATATTTACCCCGGCGGCCCCGCGCTGCCCCCGCCCGGTACCGCCCCGCTGGCGGGGCCGACGGCCCGGCCCCCCCCCCCCCAGCCCCCGGGTCCGTCCGGCAGAACCTGGGGACACAGGCACAGCGACACCGCTGCGCGTCCGTGCCCCGCACCCGCGGCATCCCCGGTGCCGGTGGCGGCCGCGAACCGCCCCGCCTGCCGCTGCCGAGCGGCCGGCTCTGGGCTTTGGTCGCCTTCCAGCAAACATGGTCTCCGAGCGCACTAAAAATAGTTGGGCTGCCTACAAAACCCCGCGGCGGCTCCGGCCCGGCAGCCGCCGCCGCCGCCGCCGCCCACAAACACCGGGACGAGGCCCCCGGCGACCGGCCGCCCCCCGCCGCTGGGGGGTGGGGGCGGGGGGGGGGGGGGGGAGTTGGGTTGGGTCGGAGGTGGGCGTGGGGGTGGGCGTGGAGGGGTGGGCGTGGTCAGCCGCGGCCCCGCCCAGGTGGAGGAGCTGAGCGGGCAGCGGGCGGAAGCGACGCAGCGGGCGGAGCGATGGCAGCAGGAGCTGCAGGCGCTGCGCCTGCGCTTCGAGACCCTCACCCAGGAGAAGGGGGTGGGTGTCTGGCTGTCTGGCTGTCCAGCTGTCTGGCCATCCAGACCCCTCCCCTTCCCTGACCTCCCCTCCTTCCCCATCCCCACAGAGGCTCCTGGAGGAGCGGGACGCGCTGCGGGAGGCCAACGAGGAGCTGCGGGGGCGGCGGCAGGCGGTCCACCACATTAAGTCCAGAATTTGAATTCATCACTATCTCAAAATACAGAATCTATCAGGGAGGGATACTAGCTGATCAACAACAACCAGAAGGTGAAAAAATTAATTTTACATTAACATATACCTGGTAAGTAAAGACACAGTTTTCCAAAAACAATGCAACTAAATGGGGGGAACTATGAGAAGAAATACAAACAAATCGTTTCGTAAGATATCTGAAGTTTGAAGAACTGCAGCTGAATGCTTCAAGCTCTCAATTTTTCCTCAGAAATATATATTTAAAGAAAATAAATTGATTCAATTGAGCAATTAGGTCTAACTTTATAACTGTAATACAGGACCATCTGCTTGCTCATTACTTTAGATTCTGATGTGGTATGCAACATTCTCAGCTATTTTTGGCATTTTGAGTCAACTGATTATATTAATTGAATTTGTGATGGGCAATAGTATTGGATCAGATGTTAGCAATTAGGAAAGGGCTAAGATGAAACAGACTCTGAAAGCATACTGTGTTCCTTAAAATCAGATAATTAGTATATAACTATAAGGAATTATTATGAAAAAGGGTGACAGATTATGTTCTCTCACACTATGCAAATCTAGAATCATTGCGTTTTCATTATTGCAGACATTTTTGTCCTCATCAGAGTAGCAGAAAGGAGGATATTGGCCAAGAAAAAAGTAACTGAAAGAGGAATATAAAGTAAATGCACCTCAAAGTGGGAACAGCCAGTGTTTAAGGGGCCCCCTCGGCATCCCCCAGCCCAACCCCAGTACGTCCCAGTCTCTTCCAGTCCAACCCCTGCACATCCTCAGCCTTTTGCACCCCCAGCCCAGCTTCCCCCCAGTACTTCCAGTCCCTGCCCAGTGCTCCCAGTCCCAGCCCAGCACTTCCCAGTCCCAGCCCAGCCCAGCCTCGGCCTCCTCCCAGTGCTCCCAGTCCCAGCCCAGGACAGACTCAGCCTCTTCCCAGTGCTCCCAGTCTCAGCCCAGCACAGCCTCAGCCTTCTCTAGTCCCAGCCCAGCAGTCCCCAGCCCCAGCCACGTACACCCTCGACCCGCCCATGTCACAGCCCCTGACTCCCCGTCCCTGCCTAGTGCACACCACACCAGGCCCTCCCTCTCAGCTGGACTGTAAAACGGCTCGATACCTCTTCCTGAATTGGGTTCTTGGTGCTGTCAGCAAGCACCCTGCTGTATGTTTCCACTGCTTCCCTTTGTTAAAGAAAGCAGAACGTCATTGTCTGCTTATGAGTAAGGATGAGAAATGGACTTATAGTTATGAGTGGTTCTTCTCTTCAGGGATTTTATATCACTTTCTGCCACTGTAGGATTCAGTCTTTTCCTCTAGAAAATAATAGCCACGGAGTATCTAAGGCTATTTTGCATAGCAATTCTGCACTGTACCTGCAGTCCAGCATGAGAGAGGTTAAGGAGAGAAAGCCTAAATGCTGTCGGGTGTCAGAAGACGGTCTCTTTTGTTGAGCAAGAATAAAATAAATATGTGGTTAAAACTATCTAGGAGCTCATTATTTTCACGATACTTATAAAACTGGCATTGATATGAAAAAGCTATTAATACAAAGCAAGTAAAGAAACAAAGATGCATTTATGCTGCATGTAGTTCACCTGTGGAATTCATTATCACAGAAAGTCAGAAATGTTAAACCATGGATTTGTAAAGATCTGGATAGTGACCATGCATAGATCCCTAATGATGAGACACCAAATTAGTAATTTATTCTACATGAGAAATTTTGGCATCATCTGGTTGGTTACCAGGTTCAATGTGGTTTTCCCCTTCTGGCACAGTGATGTCAAACTGTAGTAATAATTTTTTTTTCTTTTTTTTGTTTTTTCAGGAAGGTAACTAGGATCACTAACCTACTGCCAGCAAGCTTAGATCCACTGGTCAGGAACCTGCACATGAAAATGGTCAGAGATCCACAAAAGAACTCAAAAGACCACTGAAGAGCAGTTATTTTCTTTGCTGTGGACTGGAATGTTTCTTCCTCTTAATTCTTTTTGAAGTCACATCACTCAAAGGTGCCTTTTGTGCAAGTAACAGACTTGCTGGAGCTCGTTGTCTGGAGCTCATTGTCTTTTGAAGTCTTCAAGGTGGAGATTATTGCATCACAATGTAGAAATGCAGATAATATGCACATTATTCTGTCACAGTATAGAAATACAGATAATATCTGGCACAAAATGGCTTTGATAATGGCTGGTCAGTGAAATACAGATCTGTACACCAGACATATATGCTAAAGAAAAACAAAATACAGAATTATAACAGATGCACTTCTGTTTTTCCAGCATTTCTAAAAATGAACTGCATCTTCATTCCTCAATTTCTGGCTGTCACATTGAAGTCAGCATCTGTTAATAAAGAAAACAACAAAACCAACCAACACACCCTAAGCACTGCAGATGATATGACTGATAGCAGAGCTGCCAATGCTTTAAAACAGAGGTCTGAAGGACAACAATGAACTGGATGAATAATAACAGTATCTTACTTGAATGTGACACTGGGAGCATCAAATCAGACAGGTTCTGAAACAAGAACAAACCCAGAATGGCAGAACCACATCACCTACTATAAGAGGGACTTAAGAAACTTTTGCTAGACATTGGCGGGGCGGAGACTCCCCGGCCGCCCAGCGCCGTTTTTGCTTGCTGTCGCTTGCGTGATCAAGTAATTTTTTATACTCTTACCCATTCCTGTCAATTATTGGAACTAACCTATAACACTCCTAAACACAAAGCACTTCGATATAGCAAAACACCATTCAGTTGATTCATTGGGGCCAGGTGAGTACAGATCCACAACCAGCCCTCCACATATAGATCTATTATCTACCTACCAAACCCTGTTACTCCCAGCAAATCTTGTCACTCTCACCAAATCCTGCCACCTGTCCTGAAACTCCTCTCAAACTGTCATTTGTACCACCTACCATGACAACCATGACTTGCCTTTCATAAACTGGTGCTGACTGACCAGTAATTCCCAGTTCTTGGCTACCTTTACTCTTACATCTGTCGTGTGCTTCGCACGTGCAAGTTGTGAAACCATCACTGTGCTCTGGGGGATGCAGTATCAATACACAAGCCTTTTTATTTTAAGTAAGCTTCCTAGAAAATGAAACAAGACCCACCAGAGTTAAATATCCCTTCTGAGAAGAAAAAGCACCTTAGCATGGATGATTTTGCACTAAAGGGACTGTTGCCTCTTCAGGATTCCCTCTGCATAGGTGTCCTCCCAGCCACCACCTCGTGGCTGAACTTAGCCTGCAATAAAACATTTATAAACTTGTAGTAGGCTCTGAATCCCAGTTTTTGGCAAAAAAAATAAAGTAGAAAAAGACAGGAAAGAAAACAAACCCACAGCTGTACAAATTCAGCCACAATGCAGCTCAGTATCTTTCCACAGGAATTTAAAGAAAAGCAATACTGTTACTCATACATCCCTGGAGCCAAACCTGTTATGTGAGTAGGACTATTAATGTCAGCAGGAATATAAAGTGATCAGGATTTACTCCATGCTCAGTAATAAAACCTTCTCAAGAAGATGAAATTGGACTCAGTGTAATGTAACAGGAGTGACTGGAAGCCACAGTGACGCTAGGTGGACAGTCTGTACCATACTACAGTTTGAGGACTATAGAGCAGGTACTCTTACATCTCTGTTGTAAGATTTTTCTGGAGGTGATTAGGGCATTTGCACGTGGCTGTCTTGTGACCTCGAGTCTTTCTTCTAGCATAGACACTTGTATATGAGGTTTTAAAAGGCAAAAAAAATATAAATATATAAATTAACCATATTTGTAATTTAGATGTGGTGCTGCCATGATATATTTGTATCTCCGTAGGGCTGAACTTTCCCATTTTTCTGCATAAATACCCAAAGCCTCCATTATTTTAAATTATTTTAAATTCTCTCTTTCCTATGTTCACCAGTCCTGGCTGTGGTAGAGAGGATGGATGCACAACTGTCCACTCCATTGATGGGCACTAGAAGTGCTTTGACTAGATAGAGGAAACAGGCCAGTAACAATTCACAGAGGAGCAACTGATTTTTTATTCGTATCCACATTTACTATCATTTTTGTAGTCTCTCATCTTAAATTGATGATCAACATCCACAATGAAAATAACATTTGATGTATAGCTTAATAGAAGTAGTAAGGTTTCTTTGGAATGTTTATGTGAAGGAGGTTATCTAGCAGAATAATTTTTAAGGAGTTTCTTTGTTAACATCTTTGCAACTCTAGTGGAGTAATACTACAGTTCGAATGAACTTGATAAATGCACACAGAGTAAACTCATTAGAAGTTAATCTAGCTGAATAACACTGGGAAAGTTAGAAACAGATGTGATAAGCTGTCCACAATATAAACTTAACCAAGCTTATTATAAATGGATATGTGTATGATAGCAGGATTTTGTATATATGTCCTAGTATTTCTCTGTCCTAAAAGTTGCCTCTTTTTTTTTTCACTTGTGAATATCTCTGCCCTATTACTAGCCTCAATAGGGGAGTTGTTTTAGTTAAATCTTAATTAGTTCATTAACATCTAATGGAAGAATCAAAGCCCTGGTTAAATTAGCAGTGAATTATCCTAATAACACAACTTCAAGGAAACCCGGATCTCTTAGAACAGAGTTGGTATGTACTGAAGGCTATACCATACAGTGAGTTTTATTAAACATTTTATATCTCCTTATATAACTTGGACTTATTTTTTTTTTCCTCCCATGTGAGTTTAAGGGTTTCTTTTTTTAGTTTCTAGACAAAAGTAACTGTATTTTGTATCATTAATTAAATCTGGCATTTGCCTTATCTGTATAGGTAGGTGGTGCTATTAGCAGTAGGATTTCCAGATTGTTTTGTTGTTTGTTTTTTTCTTTTCAGACAAGTAAAGAAAATTTATATATGCACATTCCAATTATATGATTTTCAAAACTTGGACACTGATACAATTTTGTTTGATTATTTTTCTTGTGCCCTGGGGTATTTTCAGGAATAGCTATTCAATACATTTTCCTATTAGGAAAATTCAACCCCAGCACTCATATCTTAAGAACAACTGACTGCTGCACATGAACAGCACTTGAGATGTTCAAAAGCCACAGGTGGCTCAAGAGTTCTGTACTGTCATCATCTGTGTTATTTGGTGATCCTTTTACTTGTGGTATACGGTGGCCCTGGTGGCACGGGTGGTGGCACCAGCGGGGTCAAGTTCAGCCGGGACGCCGAGAGCCGGGTCGCTTTTCTCAAAGGCGACGAGAGAGCCGCGGGGGAAGGGAAAGGAGGAGGAGGAGGAGGAGGAGGAGGAGGGACGGGGGGTGGGGTGAAGAGCGACCCCCCCCAAAAAGACTCGTCCGGGAAGAGCAAGAAGGCGAAACCCCCCAAGGCCAAAGCCGGGGCCAAGAAGGCGAAGGGGCCGACGAAGAGCGGCGGGGAGGCGAGGAAGAAGAGGAAGGCGAGGCCGAAGGCCGGCCTGAAGAAATCCAAGGCCGACAGCTGCAGCCAGACCCCTTCCCCGGCCCCGCCGCCCGCCCCCCCCGCCTAAACGTTTAAAACAATGGTACAGAGGATGTCATGGTATCTTAGTTTATGGTAAGCTTTTTACACACGTATTTTGTAAGTCATTTTTTTATGTGACTAGTAATCAAATCAGTGAAACACCACATAAAAGACCAAGTTTATCTTTCTTGGCGATGAAATAAAACTACAGAGATACTTCACTAGAGCTGCAACAAGTAGATGGAATATACAAAAAGGAGAGTCAGTCTTTGCCAAGCAGAACTTTAACCAACACTCCAGTGATAAATTTGGACCTGGATGCACAAAGCGGATTCCTCCTGCATATTTCTGCATAGTTTACCAGACACAATCTTTAGGGGGAAGCAAATCCCACTACTGTTAGCATCTCATTTGCAGTATTAAGATTTAAACATTTCATCCGGGTGTTGTCTTAAACCTTTTTTTTTGCATGTGTCTCAGTTATGTCTGCAGTAGCCCTCTTGCTTGGCAAATACAATCTTCAGCTCTTTTCCTTGGTTTCATAATTCAGGAACCATTTTTCCTCGACCCAATTTCACATTCCAGAACCTAAGATCTGTGAGAGACATGTTCTAATCCTCCCTGTTAGTGTTTGAAACAGTTTTTTAAGGAGTTGCATGGTTTTCAGCTTTGGCTTTCCTGCAAAAATGTTTCTGAGGGGCTGAGAAAGATCAGATTACCTTGTATACTGTCTATGTTTGTACCTGTTTTTCTTCCAGAGGTATGAGTTATGTAAAAGCTTTATTTTGTCCCACCCCGCTCCCATCCCGCTCCCATCCCGCCAGGACGAGAAGTACTGGAGCCGGCGCAGCAAGAACAACGCGGCCGCCAAGCGCTCGCGGGACGCGCGGCGACTGAAGGAGAACCAGATCTCGGTGCGCGCCGCTTTCCTGGAGCGGGAGAACGCCGCGCTGCGCGCGGAGGTGGCGGCCGCCCGCCGCGAGCTCGCTCGCTTCCGCGCTCTCCTGGCGCGCTACGAGGCCCGCCACGGGGCCTTGTAGCGCGCGGGGAGCCGCGGGGTGCCGGGGGGGAGCGGCGTGGAGCGTGTCGAGCCGCGTGGCGCCGCGTGGAGCCGCGTGGAGCCGTGTGGGAGCGTGTCGAGCCGCGTGGCACCGCGGGGGGGGGGGGGGGGGGGGTGGTTGGGGGGGGGGGGGGGTGGCCAGGGGGGAGGGGGGTGCCCGGGGGCGGGGGGCCTGGGTGCCCATGGGGAGCGGGTGCCCATGGGCAGGGGGTGCCGATGGGTGTGGGTGCCCATGCGCTGCCCAGACTTGTCTGGCGAGCGTGCGGCAGAGCTGATCCCCGGCACCGTGGAACCAGGCAGGGGCCGTGGGCGGCCGGGGGCCCCTCTCCCCCTGCCCAGCAGCCTGCGGACGAGCCCCCTGTGCAGGGGCAGGTGTCAGGGCCTTCCCTTGGGTGCCGAGATGGTTGGTGCGCGGGGCTGGGTGGCGGGGAGGGATGGCGGTTCCAGGTGACCTGAGCTGACAGCTGGGTCTGTCAAGCAGTTGGCAATGATTAAGGACAATCTAGGTTTACCATTTTTATTTGTAAAATAATGCAGTTCTGAAATATTTAGCAAAGAAATTTTGATAATTTTGTTGGGAGTTAACATGCTAAAATAGTTTTGCCGTTTCCAGAGAAAATAAGACTTAGGCACTCCAATCCTGAATGTGCACATGCCTGACTTTGTCAGTGCCCATCTCTCCTTAATAACATTTTGGACCTATGAAGTCAGGTTTGAAGAGAACTTTTTGTCTCCCAGATCTAAAAATTTAATGAAGAAATGTAGGTGAGGAGAGAAGAAATCATCATACCTCAGAGAATTCCCATGGAAGAGTCATTACTGGTGTCCTAAATACAAGACTCTAATAAACAACAGCAAAGTGGGTGACAGGATAACAGGAAACTCTATCTATAAAGATCTGCTGCTTCATCCCTCTGGAAACAGCAGTATTTGCATCTTCGTTGAGCAAATCCCCAGGTTAAGGGGGATAAACAGGGATGTTTTAAGTAAACTTGCAATAAAAGCCCCACTGCACTGTGAAGTTACCACCCCTCTCGCAGTGGTGGGCTAGGTTCAGCACTGGAACAGATCACCCATGGAGACTGCAGAGCTCCCACAGCTTGGAGATTCTCCAGATTCTGCTGGACAAAGCCCTGAGTAACCTGACTTAGCCTGGAAGTTGGCCCAGCTTTTAGCAGGCTATGGGATCAGATGTGACTTCATTGAGAGTTCCTTCTAATATGCATGATGAACATCTTGAGAACACAAAGCAAATTACTATCTGTCAAACTGCACAGACACAGAACTGTTCACTTGAGGAGTAGAATATACAAAGAACCTGTCAGTGGGATGTTAGATATTCTTATCTAAATATATATATAAGAATATAGAGTCTCATTACTAAAAAAAAATCTTTTCCAGAAGAGTTTGCAATTAGAAGCAAATGCCTCACAAACATTCCAGAGTTCAACTCCTCTGTCAGCAAGAGCCTATGGGTAGGTGAGAAGTTCCCAGGTCTGTATTAGTGCTTCTTTATTTAGTAGCATAGACTTTCTTACCTCTTATGCTTGTGCTATGTTCCTGCAGTTCCAGTTCCATGTAATGAAGAGGACTCAGGGTCAAATCTGAGCATTAACATGGCAAATATACTCCTATCAGGGACACCACTGCCAAAATCTTACAAAACACACTTCAAAGAAACTTCCCAACATCATGGTGGCAATCAGATAAGGCTAGCATTTTTTCTGATATTTTGGCCTGATATAGGGCAGGTGGATACAAATCAACAGACCATTGCTCCTTTGCACATCACTGATTCAGGCCACATATTTGTAATACTCACAATGGACTTGGAGTGTTTCTTTATTCTAACTACATGGGTGAGTCACTCTGAGATACATAAATGCAAATACTTTTCAGTTTCATTCATTTCCTTCTCCCCTCTCTTTAGTAAATCCTCACCACATATTATTTTACTTCATCTGCGTGTCTGAGAAAATGTCCAACTGTTCCACTTCACCACTTAGAAGATTTTATTTCGTTTTTTTTATGAAAGGAAATACAAATGTTCTGCTATTGCATCACAACACTTCATTTGTCCTGGAAAAAAACATTGTTTTTTCCCTCTAACAGAGTGGATATGCCTAAACTATGTTTTTTTATTAAAATGTCTATGGGAATCCTGAAAAGAAAAAGTCTTGATACAATGACATTAGTGCTATACCAGTCTTTACCAAATCAGTCAACTACAGTCAGAAATCTAAGCAATCCTTGAAATACATAAAAGACATATCAAGAACAATCTTCCTGTCACTGTTACGATAAGTATTTTGAAGAACTTGCCCAAAGCTGAGGTGTTCTCTATCACTATTCCTGAATTTTAAGAATTAAACTAGTGCAGGTCAGTAATGTTCAGAACTAACTGTAGTGCAGTAAAGGTGTCTTGTGTAAGTAGCTTGATAAAATAATTTCAGAATTTTATTTTTTTTTGTAAATAGAGGGAAATAGCACACAAATGTGCTACTAAGCTGGCACTAAAGGAAAAAAGCCATCCTAAAATAATGTTAGGGTTTTGAAATGACACTATAAAGTGAAATTGGTAAGATGGGCTTCTTGCAGCTCAGGCTGAACAGTTTTATAAGAAATATATATGTATCAAAATAAAAGGGCAGTGTAAAAGGTAATGCTCTGAAGCTTGAGAAATTAAAATTCTAGCAGATTTATCTTGACCAGAGAGGAACTAAGCTATAAGCAGTAAGAAGTGAATAAAGCTGTCACCTGTATCACTGCTTTCCTCCCTGGTTAACTATACCACAGTTCCCACAAAGAAAAAAGAGAGGTGGAGAAGCTTCTGTCCATTTAGCTCTTGATTTTGTAGCTCCTGCTTTCTAATGCTCTAGTAGGACTCTTTGTTTTAAAAGGGATTTCCTGGATTTTCAGAAGGGAAAGGAGAAGCATTTTAGATCTTCCATGTAAATTAGAGTAGATGCATCTCAGTTATGATGACAAAGTTTTGAAGGATCTTTGCTTTTGATTCCATCAAGGTGCAGTGAAGAAACAAAGTTTAGTTGCATAATATGTAAATTATCCTTTTTTTTCTGTAAACATGTCCTTGTTGTCCTGCTGTCAGCAGACTGTTTCTTTTCTAAGTAGCTCCACACAAGAACACACTGTGGAGCTGCCAGCATGAAGAAAGGCTGGCTAAAGAGCTTTGCAAGGTACCCGAGTTCTTGCTTCCTGCTGTAGCAGTACTGCATCTGCTCCTGGATGTGCTGGAGTTCAGCTGCCAGCTCTCTGTGGAACACTGGGTCTTCTCTGGAACCTCTCTCCCTTTTTTCCACTTCAGCTGAATGGAAGATACAAGGCATGAGCAGTGAAGTGGAGCAGATTTCCACTGGAAAGCAGAGACAGGGAATAGGGAACCCTCCCAAGTCCTTGTCACACAGTTTGTTCCTGTCCTTCAATCCCCCACACAGGAGGTCAGACTGCCACATCACCATCAGCAGAGACCTTCACAAGCCTTCATTCCATATAAGGCCAGGGACAAAGGCACTGCTTTCCTCAAGAGCAGGGGACTCTGGATAACCACCAGAAACACAGGCTCCAGAGCCTCAGGATTGCTTCACATTCCCAATATCAGACTCTAAAAGCTTCTCTTCCACACTACCCAGAACATACCTAATCCCCCCACCCCGCCAAAAAAAAAAAAAAAAAGAGATGGAAACAAGGGAGAATTGTAAAAAAGATAACTCCCTACTCAATAAGATTTTCTTTCCTTTGTTTCCTGAGAGCAGAGCATGAATCGCTTTGCTCCCCTTCCCCTGTAGAGTACCACTTGTAATACAGTTTACCTGGTTTACTATGAATAGTTCCTTATTTGACTTTATTCTTTATGCCACCCACTTAAATCAAGTAGTTTAAGCAGTTAATAAAGAGATAAATCTAGGTGTATAGGCAGACACGACAGTAATTTTAACTGCTTTGAGACAGCTGCAGCACAGGGTGGTTGATCCCATCTTTCTTTGATGCTTGGTTAGAGACTGATAAAATGAGAAGAAAAGTTAGTTTTGTGCAGATTCAGCACTACAGGGTAAAGAATGAGGAAGCTTTGAAATGAGGCCATCTTCATTTTTGGAGGGATTATACCCTTATAAATAGAATTAGTGATTTGCAAGAGTGCTATTTTCTGTAGATTAATGTATTTTCTGGTGGTATTTAGATGCGGCGGGATAGAAACAGGAGAAGAATGATACTTGTAGCTTATTTTTATGTGATTCTTTCAGACTGTTCTGGTAGTATTTAGTTTTGTAAAATTCAGTCAGATGGTTTGTGTTTTTCATTTTGTGAGATCTGAGATGAGTCAATTATTACTCTCAAATCTGAAAGCTGCCATTTGAAAGTTGCCTTCTGGAAAAGTTCCTTTGTGGTCTTTAGTTTCCATGTTTCACCTCCATTTGTTCTGCACCATTTTATGTCAAGGTGAAAAATCTCACTCAATTAGAGGAGAGTATCTAGAATATTTAATTACAGTGAGGGAAGGAAAGCCTATTGCATGAGTAAACAGACACAAATCTTAAGCAAAAAGGAGATGAACAGCAGCCCCTGGGCTCTGTGCCCTCCCATCCAACCTCCTTTTCTCTTGGGGCTGTGGAGTGGCAGCTCCAGGAGGGCTGCAAAGAGCAAGGTGAGAGAAATGGTCAGGGAGAGAAGGAAGCCAAACCCTTTCCAGTGAGTGTCTTTGGGCTGCAGGTGTGTGAAGGGTGCTGGAGGTGTGAGGTTTGGGCAGGAGGCAGAGACTCCTCCAGCATCCCAGTGAGGGCTGAAGAGGTTTAGCAAGAAGCTGCCCAAGTCCCTTCCCCCTTTGCTGCATCTCCAGAGATCATGAAGCTCCCTTTGTGTCCTGAGGGCTGCTGTGATCTTCTCTTGGGGAGTGGGCAGCAGAGAGGTGTGTGCAGGGCATGGTTTGGTGTGTCTCATCCCAAGTATGGCTATCATTCAGATCGCTGTCTCTGGTACCACATGTGCCTTTCCAGCATTTACTGCAGCCTGCTGGGCTTCAAACAATTACCTTGCATACCACATGAGGAAATCACTATGTGATTATTTACCTATCAGTAATTCTAATGATTAGACCTTACGTTACCATAATATTATCATAACCTTTCTGTGTGTTCCTGAGCCAACACCAGTGACATTCCCAGTGGATGACAAGAGATGTGCTCTTCAAATGGCATTAGGTCATGCTTGAGAAAGTGACCTTTAAGAAACCCCTTCTCTTCTTTCTTGAAATCATTCAATTAGCTTAATGAAGACAGGGCAGCTGGGCATCCAATGGGGCAGTTGTACGAGTGGGGATTGATTTATTGCAGCAGATATTTTGGGGTGACCTTTGCTTCTGGAATTACCAGCTCCTTGGCCTGGTTTGCCACATGAATGGAACCTAAGATGCTCCCCCAAACTGGTTTTATCTGAAGATCCAGGGCTCGATAGCACTGGGTCTCTGTTCACACCAGTTTCAGCAGAAAAAAAAGGTTTATTTAAGGCCAAAGAACTCCAGCCCTCCACCGCTGTACCTGGAGCTCTTTGCTGCTGTGTCCATTTCAGCTCACTTCTCCTTTCTCTGCCTCTAACACAGCATGGGAAAGGCTTTTATTTCCCTTCCCATTTTCTTTTTGTTTTCTTAAATAAAAAGCCAAACAGTCCTCTCACCCTTCAAATGTGTTCCTGTTGCATTATTTGGGATTTTTCTTCAGTCTAGGCTTCAAAAAGCTGTGCAGGATGTTGAGATGTCAGAGGGAACTTAGGAGCTTAGTTATCTTGTGAAGATGCAGTATAAGGTTGTAAGACTATGTTGCTGTTGCCCTCAGTGTAAATCCTTCTCCCATCTAAAAGCTGTAGGTATAGAAATAATTGATGTGCAAGCAATTAATACGTAGTTAAAAAAAAAGTGGGGGGAGGAAAGAGATTTCTTTAGTTAAATCTGGTGTTTATAGTGAACATGTGTATTTTTACCAAGCAAGTAGTAAGGAAACTAAAGAATTGAATGCTGTATGCAAAGAAATGCTCATGGAAATCATCACAGAAACAAGAACCCAAAATAGATCCAAAAACTATGCTTGCTTTTTTTTTTTTATCACTGGGGGGGAGGGCTGATTAGAAGGGCTTGGAATCTTAAAATTTTCCCAGATTAATACAAATAAAAGGGATTATTTAAGAAGCTTGTGTTTGGAGCCTCACAAGACTCCAGCGTTTTGAACGGGTTGTTTGTAGGGAAATATTCAGAACCCATTAGGCTGCTGCTGCTTTCAAGCAGTGTGGAGACTTAATTAAGGCTTCAGGAGAGAAAAGAGGAAAAAAAGAGTTTCAGAACCTTTTTTTTTTAGAGCATTATGAGCTTTTTTAATACGTGGAGGACTTGTCAAAGTGCAGGCTTGGAAGGTAAAGCATGCATCATGATGAATATTTATAATTTGCTATTTGACAGTAGTGATTCCTCCAGTCTAATTCCAGTTAACTTGACTTTGCTGCCTTTTTTTTTTTTTTACTGAACAGGTGCATCCTCAAATGCTGCACAAATCTTGTCTGAGATTCAAGAAATGAAAGCTGTTGAAGCAGAACTCAAGGCAAAGAAATATGAACTTGAGACTGTGGAGAATGAGCTGGCACACTTGAAGAGTGCTGGTTACAAGTAATGTTTGGCCTGTAGAATGTCAATTGTTTCTCTTCTGTGACTGACTAAATGTAATATATCTATTTTTGGAGGGCATAGCATAGAATAGAATTCATTAGAATGTCTTAGGCTGGAAGGCACCTCTATTTATTATCAAGACTTTCTGAATGCTCAGAGGTCTATGAAATATATTAAAGTTCCAGACCAAACAAATAATAAAATCAAAGATAAAACTGGGGCCCAATGTAATAAATCAGTTATATACCCTTTATCTGGTGATTAGTCTTAGAATTCTGCATTAGGACCCATAGTGAAAATAATTAAAATTGCTTCAGTCTGATCCCCTGGGTGCAGTTTATCCACATTACACATTTTACTATACCATTAAGAATGACATCTATTTTTCTCCTAAGGAAAGGTATGGAACAGGAATATCAGGGGACACTTCACAGGCCAGGATTGATGTATGTTGTCAGAGCAATGTGTGAAAATTGTAGGCCTATAATAGCCACAGGATTCTAGATGTAAATACAGTTTTTACATAAGTGAAATTTCTTTGTCTTGAAGCCATAGCTTTTCTCTGTGGTAAATTGCTAAAGGAAGAACATTGCTGTGTTTAAGATCTTAAACCTAAAGGAATGCAGTGCAGCAGATCACAATATAGTAGTTACAGAACACTTGCTGATACAGGAGTTTCCCTTGGAAGATTCATTTCTTACATGCCCCTGGTTCTCACATATTTTCTGTTCTCTACATTACCTTTTGACGTTATCAGTATGCAAAGGAAAACAGTAGAAACCCTGCATCTAAGATCACAGCCTTATCCAGTTGTCATCCAGTAACAATAACTGGACAAAGGAACACTTTCCATACAGAATTTTTAGCATGTTTGTATTTAATAGAAGAAACTAAGCTGTGTAATAGCCATTTAAAGCCTGAAAACAGCATGTCCTGGGTTCAGCAAGGACAGAGTTAATGGTCATAAGGAGCTTGCAGTTTATACCACTCACTTTATATATTATTTAATGAATCATAGAATCAGTCTTAGAATCATAAAAAGTCTGGGTTGAAAGGGACCCTTTTTTCCCCTTGCCCTATGACAAATTCAAGTGCATCTACAACATGGTAATCATCTTCTCTGGTCACTATTTAGATGTAGGACCTCTGAAACATTACATAATCACATATAGCAAAGCAATTTTTCCCCCAAGAGTCCCAAGACTCTGTTTTGGAGACATACACTGGGATGTTCTAGAATGTTCTTGCTGTAGCTCACTTTTGTATATGAGACTCAAGGTTGTTACTCAATTACAAAGCTTTAAAATGCTAATTTGTTAATCTTTTGTGTAATTAATGCTTCTGCTAACAACCTGCCACTTGTATGCGTTTCTTTTTGTTTCTTGTTTAGGTTCAAAGCACAGGTGAAGGAGAAGCACAACGGTACTTTGACCATGCACTTACACTGAGAAACACAATACTGTTTTTGAGGCATAACAAAGACCTTGGGGCACAAGCTGTCCAGCCTGATCAGCCAAATAACGGTACTGTCAGCATTTGTGAGGAAGCCCTTCTAGGTGTTTGTCTTTGTCCACCCAGCATGGACTTGGCTTTCTGATTAAGCTGCTGTTTCTGATTGTGTCTGCTCTCCCTCAGTGCTCACTTTTCACTTCATTTTACACGTGTGAGGTGTTGAAAAACTCACATTTTTCCAGCTGACAAAACTCTCACCTTTGAGCTGCTGCTCCTTGGTCCACGTCGGGTGCTGCTTCTGCATTTCATCAAACATCCCTCTTAAGATCTCTGCCCCTTGTGCTATGTGCTCCTTGCTGTCCCATGACCCCACAGCATTATGGTAACGTTTGTCTACCTGAAAATCAGAGAGCAGCAGCAGAAACCCCCCCTGTTTAGCCAGAGCTCCTCATGGCTTACAGGCTGCCTGTGTTCATTTGGATCTTGAATTCCACGATTTACCTCTTTCTCTAGTTGCACAGAGGGGAAGCAACAGGAAGTGCACAAAAATAATGAAAATACTTCCAAAAATTATGGAAATTTGCTGCAATATGAATTATTGAGGAGATAATAAATTCGAGATTTTTCATTCATTGGGGGGCTTTGGAGCACTTAGAGTACTTAAAATAATGTTTCCCACTTTTTTTTTTTCTTTCCCCACAATTGATTAGTTCATTCATTAGGCCAGAAACATTTTTGAATATTAAAACTTTTCCCCTTATTTAACAATTTTAGAAACAAAGCAAAAAAGTAGCACAAACATACAAAGTACTGTAAGACCTTCTTACACGTTACTTTTTCAGAGACACAATATGATTGACAGCAGAATGTAAATTCTTGTATGACAGTAAAAGAGAGAAGAAATATTTCACTGGTACCAGTAAAGAGTTACTCTCCAGCTGTGAAGTCTTCAGTGTCTTAAGATGGAGAGAAGTTGTCCTGCTGGTTTGCTGGCTCACCATTTGTAATGCCAGAGGTCTCTGATGTCATGAGCAGACTGGTCCTTCACACAACAAACTGCTCATCAATCAGCTTCTCACCTGGCACACTTTACAAGGGCTCTTTTTAAGACAAGTGATCTCAATGACCATTAGTCTCAACATTGTAAACTGAAACTTTTCAACTGCCGTAGATCCAAGTTCAGCCATCACAGCACTGTGGATTGAACCAAGAACACTGTTGGCTGCTCTAAGCTGTGCCATCCTTGCCCTGAATCGAACGCCCGTGTTACAAATTTACCATTCAAAAAAAAAAGTAATGGAAGCCTTTCAGAGTTGCTGCAGAAAGATATTTCAGGATAAAAATACAAACTTTATACCGGAAAGCTTAAAATAATACAAGTTTTTTTCATCTGATAGAAGATTAAGAAGATCTGTAATATCTGAAGACAGAAGAGTTATACGGTAGAAGGAAGTTTTAATGTAGTGGACAAAGAGACAACTGCAGCATTTTTGATCTGTTGGATTTTGCAAATCGGAAAGTAGGCAGTGCTTCTGTCTGACATACAGCTGTGAAATTAGTCAAGGTGGGTCTGGACTTTATGCAGTTAGGTCTTGCAAACTTCCACTGATAAAGGTTGGATATCCTCTGTGAGCAAACCCGTTCCAGTGTCAGCTATATTAAAACATAACCTTTACTTTACTTTTGCACTTCTAATGAAAAGTTACTTTCTTGAGTTTTTTATTTTCTTATTTTTCTCCTTTTTTTACTTAACTGTATGAAACATTGAAAACTTCTATCTTGGTCTGATTTCTGAGATGCCCACCTTACTCTCAGTTGAGGCCATTGACCTCACCTGATAAATGACAGGCTTTTTAAATCATAGTATTCCTCTTTCTTTTTGTCTCTTTCTATTGTTCTTCTACCTCAACCCTTCCCAGATGGAAAGACTGCAGTTTGAGAACACCTCTGAATGGGGAAAGAGAGAGAGACTTGAAGCAGAAAAGCATAGTTTGGAAGAAGAGAATGGAAGTTTGAAGTTGCAGAAAGAAAAAGAAAACTTGCTTTGGAACCACTCTTCTGGAGACTGACAAGTAAAATGCAGCATGAATAAGTGGAAGAAAATGATACATGTGTAATTAAAATAACCTGGATAAAGGAACATTCTCCAGATAAACAAAATCCATACCTAGTTTGCTTCAACATTTTCATTTTTGTTCTTGCTTGTCTGCTCACTTTTCCTTTGGACTGATTTATTTCCCCACTGTTAAATGTATTGTTTTGTCAGTTTGGTTCTTTCTGAAGTCAGTTTCTTTTCCTCTTTTTCAGATTGGATCATAGGTCCCTGGCATTGTCACAGATACCTTTTCAGATGAGCAGGGGAGACCTTAATGCTCTCTACAACTACCTGAAAGGAGAGAATAAAATAAAATAAGAAACTATTTCCCTGGTTTACTTTATTTTCTTATTTAATTTAATAAATAAAAATGAATTATATTCAATGAAGTTCAAGAAAAGAAAGATAAATTTGATAAAAATAAAATTAGATAAATATAAAAGATAGAATTAAAATATTTTAAAAATAATTTTATTTTTCTTTCTTGTAAAGTTAATAATAAAATAAAATGAAATGTAAATGAAAGAAAATGATATAAATCAACTGAAATTTTAAAAATAAATGAATTTTTTAAATATTAATGAAAAAAAAATGCAATTCAGTGGATTAAAGAGGAAGGTAAATGTAAAAATAAATAAAAAGAAATAAAAAAAACCTCTAAAAAACAAAACAAACAAAAATGCTCATTGTAGTCAGTACTATGCATACATTTTATATGGAACAGTCAATAAAATGTAGCACTATGATGGTGATCCTTTGCTGCCAGGGAGTTTCGATCGTTTGCCTCAGTCTCTTGTACAGTTCCACGGTGGGGGAGCTTCCAGGGGACACAGATACTGCTGTAAACTCTGTCAGGTCACAGAACACAAACCCTTTAACTTCCAATGACACTACACTGGTAGGACTGTGTCCTCATCCTATCTCTGATTCTTCTTGACTGACATCTATAAAGTGATTTTAGACGTGTCTTCCATCCTCTTCATGAGTGGATCCCCTTTGGGATCTTTGCATCATTGTTTTGTTCCATGCCTCTCGAGTTTTAGGCTGTGAGGCCAGGTTGCTGCAGTGAAAAGATTGTGATCCTGAAGTCAGAAACTGCAGTGAGAAGGAAAGGCTTTGTGTGAAAAGGCTGTTGGAGCAAGTGCATGAATCCTTTTCAGTTCTAAAAAAGAAGGGATTGAGATGGAAATCTGGTTCTGGGAAAAGCTGCTGTGAGGAGGTGCATTTCCAAGGGGTGGTTTTCATGGTGCAGTGATCTAGAAACCAAAAGAGAAGGCTTTAATGTCCTTTTTGAGGGCAAAGCAGTAAAGCTGCTGCTGATTTCTAGAAGCAGGATGAAAAACCAGAGTACAGGGGAACACTGGAACCCCCCCCAAGTTATTCTGGGAGCTGTGGACTTTGACTCCCTATTTATTGGGCCGGCGGCGGGGATGGTGTTGGGTGCAGGGGGGGCTGGGTCGGGGTATCGTCACCCGCTGGGGAGTGGGGGAGGATGTGGGTGACGCCAAGTGGGTGACGCTGAGCGGGTGACGCTGAGAGGGTGATGTTGGTGAGTGGGTGACACTGGCAACCGGGTGACGCCGGCAGCGGGGACGCTGTTGGGTGGAGGGGAGGAGCTGGGTCGGGGTATCGCCGGGGGGTGGGAGGTGGATGTGGGTGACGCCGAGCGGGTGACGCCGAGCGGGTGACACTGAGAGGGTGACGTTGGCGAGCGGGTGACACCGGCAACCGGGTGGAGCCCGCGGAGGGGGTGCCGCGGGGCGGGGGGGGGGGCTGGGTCTGGGGAGCTATGCTCAGGGGGCAATTCAATGGTCTTTAGCAAGGCAATCATTCTACCATTTTTGGGGGGAGTTTTCCCTCAACAAGCATGTAACAAGTTTTCCCTTTCGTGCTTGCCTGATTTCTTAGTGTCTATTTGTCAATCCTCCTCCAGCATAGTCATTGTTCAACCAGGAGATAATGGAAGTGTTACCACTTCAGCAGTAATTATTCAAAAAAGTCTTTTTAGTTCACTATCAAAAGAAACTTGCTTGGTCTCTAGGCAGCTCAAAAGTTCCTCTCTTGAATTAAGAAGTAAAAAGTTAGTGAAAAGAAGAACGTGACTTCTAAAAAGTATATTGGCACGAGTCCCTTCTTAGCACCCTCTGTAATTCAGAGTCATACTGAAGAAGAAATTCCAGTGGGAGGGATCTTTTATTTTGCTGGGACTTTATTTATTTATTAATTTATTTTCTCCAGAGTTGTCCTTGGCAATCCCAGATAACATTTTTCAGGCTAGGCTCTGAACAGCATGGAGGATTTATCTCACCTAATGTCTGCCTGAGAACACTGGATGTAATCGGCCCGAGGAACCTTGGAAGCTAAAGTTATGTCTTACATATATGTCATAAGTGTCAGTTATGACAGATCTTCGTAGCACTTTTTTTAGTCCACCTCTCTGAGGTTTTATAAGATGTAGCTGGTATCCAGATCTTCATATCAGAGCCTTCTTATGACAGCCCCTTTGTTTGTTTTGTGTCACTCAGAATTGTGTTTCATGATGTAGGGAACAGTGGGTTGGTTTTGTTTCTTGCTCAGTTAACACCTTAGAAATACTAAGAACATCAAGTCTGGTCTTTCCTGTATTTTTTATTGGCAGACTTCTTAAATGACTCTATAAATTAAGAACTTCTCAGGCCCCCCAAAAAATGGGTTTATCTTTGGAAGGAGCTTTTACCTTGAGTGTCTTGAGTTGAATGGGGGAGGGTGTTAGGGAATGGAGTTAACCTGAATAAAAATTGCTTTGAGAATTCTCTTTCTCAGTCATATGTTTTTCGTGGGGTTATTTTTGTTTGTTTGTTTTGTTGTTCTGCTTGAATTTTTTATTTTTTCATTTGAAAATAAAGAGCTAAGCAGAGCTAAGCTGTTTATTTTATCACTGTGCTTCAATTTTTTTCTTCTGTCTGCATGGGTTTTTATGATTTAATTGTTTCTGCTTTCCTCCAGCTCAGTGGTTATGGTCACACACAGCTCCTTTATGCATTTTTGGGTTGCTTTCAGGCTTTGGTTGGGTGTTTTTTTAAGGTCGCAGTATCTTATTTTAAGTTCTCAAAATAATTAGTCCCACAAAAAGCTAGACACTTTCGGTTCTGCACACCTGTACAGCACAAAGATGTGCCCATTCTTGGATTTCCCAGTGTCTAAGTAAGCTTGTGTGCATATGAATAATGTCATGCATAATAACACAGAGTGTATGGGGTTTTTTTAGTGTTATTTTTACAGTTTTGTGCATTTTCAGTATCCCTCGTGGCTCGAAGCAACCGAGTCGACGAGCGAGGTAGAGGGGTAAGACACTGTGGAGAACTGACTCCTGTTATTGGAGCCGCACAGGAGTGCTGGAAGAACCACTATAATGCTCAAAGAGACTTGAAAGTCTTCCAAAGGGAATGTACCCAAGGCTCCAAATGGAAGAATAGCACTAGCTAAATTGAATCGAAACGATGGGTAACAAGGAAATGGAGTTTCCACCCTTTTCGGTACGTCCTAGGCATATTGTTTATAATGAGCCTACCACAAACATGGGCCAGGGGAATGAACCACCAACCCCACCAACCATTTGAATGGACCCTAACTAGAGGGGAGGATCAAGAATGGATTCAGACTATAACATGCACACTCGCTTTTTGCACACTCACTCCTTCTGCACTCACTTTTTGCACACCTAGTCCTTGTAAACTCGCTTTTTGTACACTCACTTTTTGCGCACTTATTCCTTGCAAACTCGCTTTTTGCAAACTCACTCCTTGCACACTTGATTTTGCACACTCACTCCTTGCACACTCACACCATGCACACTCACTTTTTGCACACTTAGTCCTTGCACACTCGCTTTTTGCATACTCACTTTTGGCGCAATCTTCCTTGCACACTCACTTCTTGCACACTTATTCTTTGCACACTCTTTTTTTGCACACTTAGTCCTTGCACACTCGCTTTTTGCGCACTTTTTCCTTGCACACTAACTTTTTCCACAGTCACTTATAATACATACTTATACCATGTCTATACCCAACCAATACATTGTCATCAACTACTATCCCCAGTCCTTTAACAGATCATTAACAGTCCCTCGTTCTATGAGCTTCCTTCAGTCGATGACTTGGGTCTCATCTGTCAGGGTGGATGTTCCGGTAAGGAGGAGCATGTCTGATTGTTGGGCGCCTACACCAGCTAGATCTTGGTCCTCGCTCTACTCATCGGGTCCTTCGCAATATTCATTTTCTGTTATTCCATCTCCTTCCTACAGCATCATTTCCTGCAACATATAACTCACATTCCAGATGATCTTTCTGCCAAGGTCAAATCTCCTTGAGGTACACACCGGGTCTCACCATCCTCCCGCATTACCCACAAAGGACACCCAAGTGACACCCAGGTGACACCCAAGGGACACCCGGGTGACACCCAAGTGACACCCAGGTGACACCCAAACAACACCTGGAGGACACCCGAACAACACCCGGATGACACCCAAAGGACACCCGGACGACCCCCGGGTGACACCCAAACGACACCCAAATGACACCTGGGTGACACCCAAGGGACACCCAAAGGACACTCGGGTGACACCCAAACGACACCCAAACGACACCCAAACGACACCCGGGTGACACCCAGACGACCCCCGGGTGACACCCAAGGGACACCCAGACGCCCCCCGGCCGCGGGGTGACCCCCCCCTGGGGTGGCCGTTGTCGCACCCCCAGAATCCTCTTCCCTTTGGGCAGAGCGCCCTGATTGGGCGGAGCACGGGGGAGGGGCGAAGCGGGGCCTACCCGCCCCCGAGCTCCCCATTGGCTGGGCCCTTGATCCGCCCCGCGCGCTGATTGGTGGGGGGGGCTTTTCCCGCCGGGATCGGCGAGACCACGCACTCTGCGCGGCCCCGCGCTCGGCGCTTACGCAGCTTGCGTAGCCCGGCGCTCGGCTCTTACAGTCTGCGTAGCCGCCTCTTACGCAATCAGCGTAGCCGGGCACTCGGCTCTTACGCAGTCTGCGTAGCCCGGCGCTCGGCTCTTACAGTCTGCGTAGCCGCCTCTTACGCAGTCTGCGTAGCCCGGCGCTCGGCGCTTACGCGGTCCGCGTAGCGCGGCGCTCAGATACTGGAAGGCCACAGTAAGGTCTTCTCGGAGCTTTCTCTTTTCTAGACTGAACAACCCCAACTCTCTCAGCCTGTCCTCATAGGAGAGGTGCTCCAGCCCTCTGATCATCCTCATGGCCCTTCTCTAGACACGTTCCAGCACATCCATATCTTTTGTGTAATAGGAGCTCTAGAACTGGACGCAGTACTCCAGGTGAGGTCTCATTTTCCCATCTTTTTGTGTGTGTCTTCACACCTCCACCTCCCTTACTCCTTTCTCCACCACCACTTCTCCCCCGCACGTTGCCTCTGGCTCAGCCAAGGCAAGGATACTCCAGCCAGATGGTGCGGGCAGGGGATGTGGGCAGGGATGTGAGTGAGCCCCACCTACATTTCTGCTATCATGTGAGACTACCATTTATTTCTTTAGTATGGGAAATTTGTAACTGATGATTGTCGAAAAGAAAATGGGAGTTGATTAGTCCTAAATAACTAAAAATCTAAAGGCCCTGTATTTATTTTTTAATAAAAGGAATAAATCTTAACTTTCAAGGAGAGAGGGAGGGCCAGAAGTCCACAAGAGCTTGGACCCTATTTCCAGCCCTGTACTTGTTCTTACTGTTTCATAAAACTAGACAAGCACTGCTTCACACATGTCGTTACATTGATAACCCTATTGCATGCACTACATCACACGAAGTCCTTGGAGCTTAATGCTAGCCCTAATTTTGGACACAGACCTATGTGAATTGTAACAAAAAACAGAAAATAATTCTTGTCACTTGGCTGGAGTGCTATGTTGAGACTCAAACACTGTTCCTCACGTTCACCAACCCCCCTGACGGCTGCTTGGCAAAGGGCCAGGGCAACACAGACCATTTTACTCCTGTTTGAGGCAAAGAGAGGGAGCAGCGAGGCACTGCAGGAGCTGCCACAGCACCTCTGGAGAGGCACGGGGCAGGGGGCTGGCAGGAGGGATGCCCTGCTGTGCCGGGTGCTGAGCAGGGACACACACCTCCCAGCACACCACGGACACCACAAAACCTTCCAGCTGCTTGAAAGTTCTTCATACAACAGCGGCTGCTCCTGGAATGGCTGCACAGCACAGCAGGGTCTAACTGGGCCAGTGTGTGTACTGGTCTGTACTGGTCTGTACTGGTGTGTACTGGTGTGTACTGTGTGTACTGGTGTGTACTGTTCTGTACTGGTCTGTACTGGTGTGTACTGTGTGTATTGGTGTGTACTGGTCTGTACTGGTGTGTACTGTGTGTATTGGTGTGTACTGGTCTGTACTGGTCTGTACTGGTCTGTACTGTGTGTATTGGTGTGTACTGGTGTGTACTGTTCTGTACTGGTGTGTACTGTGTGTACTGGTCTGTACTGGTGTGTACTGTTCTGTACTGGTGTGTACTGTGTGTACTGATGTGTACTGGTCTGTACTGGTCTGTACTGGTGTGTACTGGTGTGTACTGTGTGTACTGGTGTGTACTGTTCTGTACTACCACCGGTCCCAGGAAGGTCCCCAACGGCACCCACACGGTCACCAGTGTCCCCTCTCCTGTCCCCAGCGGGACATCCCGGCCACCAGTGTCCCCAGTCAAGACCCCAACAGGATCCCCAGGCTCCAAATGTCCCTGGTGGGACCCCCACGGCCACCGATGTCCCCCCCACGATGTCCCCAGTGCGGTCCCTCGTGGAGTTTGGTGGCCCCCAGTGTCCCCAGTGGGGTCCAGTGTCCCCCAGTGTCACCCAATTTCCCCAACAAGGCCACACAGTCCCAAACGTCCTTCTGTGTACACAACAGGCCCCACTGCCACCAGTGTCCACTCTGATGTCCCCAACAGGTCCCCTCATGGACCTGGGTGTCCCCTGTCCCCATCAGCAACGTCCGAAGCCTCTGAAGTCGACACTCCTCCCCCATCGCGTGCATTAAAGTCATTTAGCACACTGAAGAAATCTATCCAAGTGTGAAACAAGGCTACCACTATCTTGTCCCCATGGAGGAACTGCTTCCAGAGTCTGTAGCCCAGCATCCGCCATAGCACTAAATCAAAGGCGGTGTCAGGGTCGGCAGAAAAGTCGTGGTCAGCTGTGCACTGCAAAACTGCACGGAGGGCCTCCTCCAAAACAGCAACCCCTGTGATGGCCAGGAAATTGATCCAGGCCAACATCACCGCGCCTTCTTTCGAGTCACTCTGCCCCATCATGACAGGGTTTTTCTAATACCCCAGTGCCTGGACTGCTCGCCCCGCGTCCCCGTGCCCCCGGCCGCGCCCCCCCCCCGAGTCCCCCCCTGCCTGGGACCCGTTTCCGCGCCCACCGCGTGCCCCGGGCCCCGACCGTGTCCCCGGCCAGCCGCGCGTCCGGCTGCGCCGTGCCCCGTCCCGCCCGTCCCGGCGCCGCAGCGAGGTGACAGCCTGGGGAGTTGACAGCGTTTATTGCCGGCCTCAGTTGGCCGCCAGGATGGAGTCGACCCAGCCGCGGAGCTTGGTGACGCGGGCGTAGACACCGGGCACCTTGGGGTCGCAGGTGCTGCTGCCCCAGGAGACGATGCCCACCAGGGTCCAGACGCCGTCCTTCTGGCACACCAGGGGGCCCCCGGAGTCGCCCGGCTCGGCATGCCGGGAGATGTAGTCGTTGGGTACGGGGCTTCCTGTGAGCCATGTTTGTCCCCACGGCATGCCTGGAGCTTTAGTCCCGGGACACAGGGCTTCCTGTGCGCCATGTTGGTGTCCCTTGGCATGCCGGGAGTGTAGTCCTGGGGCACAGGGCTTCCTGTGAGCCATGTTTGTGCCCTCGAAATGCCGGGAGCTGTAGTCCCGGGTAACGGGGCTTCTTGTGAGCCATGTTTGTGCCCACGGCATGCCGGCAGCTGTAGTCGTGGGGCACTGGGCCTCCTCGGCGCCATGTTGGTGTCTCTCGGCATGCCAGGAGGTGTAGTCGTGGGGCACGGGGTTTCCTGTGAGCCATGTTTGTGCCCAAGGTGCTGAACATGCGGGCGGTTTTCCTGGCGGGCGTCTCGGTCGCCCTCGTCCTCGGCACCGTCTTCCTGCGCTACCTGCCCGACTACGGGTGAGGGCGGCGCCTGGAGCGCCGTGCTGGGCGCCTATACGTCCCTAGAGCCCTGCGAGCCCCGCTCGGGTACCTATAGAGCAGCTCTAGGGCGCCTATAGGTCCCTACAGCCCCTTAAGCCTCCTCTGGGCACCTATAGGGAGCCTATAGGGCACCTGTCGGGGACCTAGAGCCCCTCAAGCCCCTGTTGGGTACCTAAAGGGCACCTATAGGGTGCCTATAGGTCCCTAGAGCCCCTCAAGTCCCTGTTGGGTACCTAAAGAGCACCTATAGGGTGCCTATGGAGACTCATGGAAGGGCCAGAACTTGGGAGTGACGTGTGGAGGGGAGAATGCCCAAGGGATATGTGGAAGGCGACAGGACCAGGACCAGGAAGGATGCATAGAGGGCCCCGTGGCAGGGGGACACTGGGTGGAGGTGACCATCCTGACCCCCTGCCCTCAGCTTCGAGCAGTTCTGCATCAACTACTGCAACGAGAAGCTGCAGCAGCTCTTCATCGAACTGATCCTGCGGCAAGAGCAGGCCGAGTACCAGCGGGAGGGCATCACCTGGCAGAGCGTGAGGGACACGGGGACACGGGGGGGCATCACCTGGCAGAGCGTGAGGGACACGGGGACACGGGGGGGCCTCACCTGGCAGGGGGTGGGGGACACAAACGCAAGTCCATGCGCATCAGACCCATATCCAGGGGATCACTCAGAAATCCAGGGAATCAGACCCAAATCCTGGGAATCAGACCCAAATCCAGGGAATCAGACCTAAATCCAGTGGATCAGACCCAAATCCGTACGGATCAGACCCAAACCCTGGGAATCAGACCTAAATCCAGGGGATCAGACCCAAATCCGTACGGCTCAGACCCAAACCCTGGGAATCAGACCTAAATCCAGGGAATCAGACCCAAATCCAGGGGATCACACCCAAATCCGTAGGGTTCAGACCGAAATCCAGGGAATCACCCAAATCCGTGGGGATCAGACCCAATTAGAGGGGAATCACACCCAAATCCGGAAGATCAGTCCCGCTGGCACTTTGGGAACGGCTTCACCTCCACCCCCCCGGGATCTCTCATCACCCTCCGATTTGGGGGTTTTTCCCCTAAAATTCTCCTTAATTTCCCATCTGCCGGGGCATAGCCCCTGGAGCCATGGCCTCGTTTCTCATCAAGCTGCTTCTACGCAGCAGCGATGCAAGATGCCGCCACTCGCTCCTCATCCTCGGGGGGATGAAGGCCTCGGGGCACTGCGTCCCTCCGGGCACCAAAGTTTGGCTCGGGGTTGGGGCTCCCCCAGCTCATCCCGGGTCCCGCTGCGGGGAGCAGCCGAGGGATGTACCTGCCGGTCACCGGGGAAAAAACCAAAGTGCTTTAGGGTGGTTAAAATAAAACTGTCTGGGTGGCTCCCAGTGGGTTACCAGTCAGGGCCTATGGCTCCCAGTGGGTTCCCAGTCGGGGTCCGTGGCTCCCAGTAACATCCCAGTCGGGGTCAGCGTGTCCCAGCGGGTTCACCGCGGTCTCCCAGTGCATCCCAGTATCTCCCAGTCCGTGCCCGCAGGAGCTGGTGAAGGGCCACGTGCTGGGCGCGGTGCGGGAGGAGCTGGAGCAGCTGCGGGGGCGGCTGCGGGGCCTGGGCCGGCGGCGGGCGGAGCTCGAGCGGCAGAACCGCCTCCTGCGCGCGCTGGCCACGCCCCAGCAGCTCGCCAGGCTCCGCCCCCCGCCCTGAGCCACGCCCCCTCCGGACGCTGTTGCTGCTGCTGCTTTAATGGGCGCGCCGCACGCCAGCCCGGCCCGCATCGCTCATTGCGGGGAGGTTTGTTTTGTTGTTGTTGTTGTTGGCGATGATGATGATGATGTTTAGAAGGAGAGGGGAGGCCGTGATTTATTTTGTTCTGTTCGTCAGGATCTTCCGCAATAGGGGCGATCGCTCCGGGAATCAGCGGTGTCTTCTCCGAGCCGCGGGATTTGCATATTTTATTTATTTATTTATTTATTTTAAATGCCCTGATTTCCTTGATGTATGTAAATGTAGCCGGACGTACAGTATGCCTCGAGCTGACGTCAATGGACGTGACCTCAGCGTTAAACCTTGAACGTGGAGCGGGGATGGGGGACGCGGGGGCGGGGACGCAGCCGCGGAGCAAAAAAACAAACAACCCCGCAACCCAAATTATAAATAATTCACGGCAAGAAACCCGCGTGTGTGTGCCACATACATACGCGTATACACACAGCCCCAGACCGTACGTGTCCCCACGCAAACACCCTCTCTCCTCGGAGGGCGAGTTTCGGGGGAGCGGGGATCGCCTTCCCTCCGCGGCAGGAGCACAGTTTATTCAGAGGAATCAATAGGAAAGAGCATTTGCAAATATTTAGATAAGCGCCGTGCGATTCAGCATTAAGTAATTAAAAACTGAAACTGAGAAGGGGGGATCGGCCTACAGAGCCGCTCGCTGCCTTCGCCGCCCCATCCCCCTAGCCGCATTCTTCCCAAAACTGAGCCTGCCCGCGGAGGTTCGCTGGGACAACGTTCCGTCCGATGTCCATGGCTCTTGTTCTTTTATTGGGGACTATGGTGCTTATCCACACCCACCACCTGGCGGTGGCACGCATGCCCAACACCATCTCTGAGGGGTCTCAGGTGGTATTCAGGGGTCTCCGGACCCCCCGGTCTTCCAGGCCCCGGATCTGGGCGCATGCGTAGGGATGGGGTTGCGGTTTTCCATACTGATATGGCACCATCTCTGACAAGCCATTGTCCAGTTTGTGGTTTGGGGTCTGTCCCCACTGATACAGCCAGGTTGCTCTGTCACCATCTCGGACAAGCCGTCGTCCAGTTTGTGGTTTGCAATCTGTTTACACTGATAAAGCAATGTTGAGGCACACCAAGCTGCTTTTAGGTCTAAACTGCACCAGTTTGGGACTCTGACTGAACTGATTTTGGGGCCAAACTGAACCAGTTTGGGGCCCTCATCGAGCTGGTTTTAGGGCCAAATGGAGCCAGTTTGGGGCCCTCACCGAGCTGGTTTTAGGGCCAAACGGAGCCAGTTTGGGACTCTGACTGAACTGATTTTGGGGCCAAACTGAACCAGTTTGGGGCCCTCACCAAGCTGGTTTTAGGGCCAAACTGAACCAGTTTGGGGCCCCAACCAAGCTGGTTTTAGGGCCAAACTGAACCAGTTTGGGGCCCTCACCAAGCCGGGTCTGGGGCCAAACTCACCCAGGCTGGGGCCCCGCCGGACCCGGGCTTGACGCCTTTTCTTCTTTAAGATAAAAAAACTGACCTCCCACAGTGTTTCCTCAGCATAAGCATTCCCTGTGTTAATGTCCTTCCACAATGCTTTCCAACCCTTCCAAGACCTTATGCTTTCAAAACAAAGTTAACACAGCAGGCCAAAAATCATGTGACTTTATCATCACCATCTACTGAGGCAACAACTGCTCAGCTGAAGTCAGTTAATTATTTGAGTGATGGGAAGTCTGTGCCAATACTTTTCAACCCCACATAAAAATTATTATCCAAAGTTGAACAACGCTTCAAATTTCTTCTTAAATCCTTTCCTAGGACCATGTGGTATGTTAGCCCAGACACAATGACATATTTAATTACTTCTGTTACATGTCTGGTGGGACCAAGGTGGAGATGGTTGGAGAAGGTCCCGAGGTGCAGAAGGTCTCAGGGTGGAGGTGGGACCAAGATGGAGATGGCTGGAGAAGGTCCCAAGATCTCCAAGATGGAGATGGGTCCAGGGTGGAGAAGGTCTCAGGATGGAGATGGTTGGAGGTGGGACCAAGGTGGAGATGGTTGGAGGTGGGACCAAGGTGGAGATGGTTGGAGGTGGGACCAAGGTGGAGATGGTTGGAGAAGGTCCCGAGGTGGAGAAGGTCCCAGGGTGGAGATGGTTGGAGGTGGGACCAAGATGGAGGTGGTTGGAGAAGGTCCCAAGGTCTCCAAGATGGAGATGGTTGGAGATGGGTCCAAGGTGGAGGTGGTTGTGCCAATTTAGTATGGGGAGTTGTGAGTGAGGAACATAGCAAGACTCACTGGGGAGCAGATCCATTACATAAATTTCTGAATCAGAGATTGGTCAGAAAGAATCTACGCACAAGAGTCAGGCAGGTAACACAACAATGTGAAATATGTTTGAAAATAATCCCAATCTTAGCTATTGAATATAGTTGGAACAGATTAGAAAGGGGAATGCTCTGGGGGACCACTGGCAGATCAATTTTGCTGAGCTACATAGAAAAGGGGGTATAGGCATTTACTGGTATTAACTGATACCTTTTCGGGATGGCCAGAAGCATTTCCTTGTCAAACAAACAAAGCTGGAGAAGTTTCAAAGGCCTTGTTACATGAAATAATAGGTTGGGGTGGGGTGGGGTGGGGTGGGGTTGGGTGGGGTGAGGGGGGGTCGGGTTGGGTGGGGCGGGGGGGGGTTGGGTCGGGTCAGGTCAGGTCGGGTCGGGTCAGGTCAGGTCAGGTCACATTGGACAACCCTCCCCCGGCTGCTCCCAGACTCCTGCAGGACAATTCCCAGCCCTGGGAACCCCTTCAGAGGCTGCCAGGAATCTGCTGGGACCTCCTGGAGATCCCCCAGGACCCCTGGAACCTCCTGGGACCTCCTGGAGATCCCCCAGGACCCCTGGAAACCCCCTGAGGTTCCTTCAGGACTCTTGGACAATTTCTGGGACCTCCTGGAGACCCCTCAGCCCCCCCGGGACCTCCTGGACACCTACCAATTCACCCCTGACAGCCTTCAAAGGCTCTAAACATGATGTCTGTAGGAAAAATTTGCTTTGGTATCATCTATCATGTACTCTTAACCAGTGTAATCTTCCCTGTGTATCAACTGTTCTATTAATTATTTACTCTTAGACACATAAATCCTTCTTAGCACTGCAGTAATAGTACTTCTGACATGATTTAGAATTGAATTATGACATTTATAAAACTTGAGCTGATGTTTTAGAACATCTGTTGCACATCTGGGAAAATAACATACTTCAACACACACAGTTTAGTAGAATGAATGTATGCAGAAACAATAAATCTGTCAGTGAAGGCGATAGATCCAATTCTCTCAATAGTTACATGCAAGCTTCATTTATAAATTCTAAACAGCGTCTCCCGAGGGCCGCGGGGTACAGGAACGACGTCCTTCGGAGACAGCCGCACGTAAAGCTGTTGTTGTCGAGGTTTATTACCTCCCATGATTGCGGCACGGCTGTGCTTGACCCGCAGCAAGGATCGTTGTCCGTAGAAAGCCCGCCGTCCGGGTTCAGTCACGCGCCTTCTTCAAGAACGTTCCTCAGCAACGACCGGCAAAGGTCAGGCTAATAAAAGGAGGTTAACGCTCCCTGGATCAGTGTGAGTTCGCTGATGAAACAGCACTGCCTCCGCGATGGCTTTCTCGCTAACGCGAGCTACTCGGGCACCCTGGAAGTGGGTCGTGTAGGGCTGAGGTGTAGGGGCTGGGACAGTTTTTAAGCATTATTAAACCTGAGCTTTCTTGAATTTCTTTATATAATGTAATTATTCAAGCTCCAGTGAGCCCTCACTAAAACTTCACAACTAAAGAAATTATTTTATTGCTTAGAGTTATACCTAATAGTTTTAAGCTCACTTAAATACTCATGCTACAGTTTTTTGCATTTTTACTCAGTATGTGTTCCCAGGTAAAGCGTGCGAGTCAGCATAACAACAGTAGTTGAATTTGTAAGAGCTCCAGACAGACTGTCAAACACTGTTGAGCAGGATGTATGTTGTGACCAATGTGCACTGAACAAAATCTGGCTAATGGCACCGCTCCTTCTGACAGCTAAAGCTGCAGGGAGAGCGCATTTCATACAGGCTAGCAACCACAGTCTTCACCATTTTCTTTCTGAACTTCGGCTTCAAGGACAATACAGAGTCCTTGGGCATTTCCATATCGATGAGTAGCTCACACCATGGATCTAGTGAATCAGGTGAATCTTGCGAATTAAAGCGCTTCCTGTCACTGTCCATCTTTTCTTTCCCTCTACTGGGGTTACAGGGATCTCGTGAGCGTTGTCTTCCAGTGCAGTGTTTGTATCTGCACGGGTTGGCAGAAGATGCTTGGAAGAATTGCTCTTCCCTTCTGTGGGAATGCGGTGTAGCTTTATGGTTAGCAGTATATGCCTTTTGCTGATGTCTCTCCTTGCTGGATTTGTGGTCCCTTCTGGAACTATCCTTTTCGG
>WUAM01001655.1:0-37328 GCA_024336885.1 Actenoides hombroni
TGGAACTTCAGACAGAATTGATCTTATATTCATTCTTCCCATGAGTAACCTGAAGGGTTTGGGTGGTATCATGCAGGTATGTCAGAGCTTATGAATCATATCCTATGTTTAATGAGAATTGCTTTGTCAGAAGTACTAGCTATATGAATTGCAGGAGACAGTGTTAATTGTCCAAGTCCCACATTTATATTTTATAGAACTAAAAGTAGACTAGTATTTGATCTTTGAGACATGCCTTTTTAAAAAAATTTATCATTAAACATCAGTTTTCTTGCTAACTAGGACTACTTCATGATTTTGGGTAAAAAAACCTCTTAATTCTAGGTGAGTTCCGTGATAAGAATGATTATATGTGAAGTTTGCTCTGAGGGAGCTCGCGGGGATCTGGGGGCCCTCCTGAGGTTCTTGGGAACCTTGGGGGCACCGGGGGAGCTTGTGGGGACCTTGGGGACCTCCTGAACCTCCTGAGGTTCTTGAGGACCTTGGGGACAGCAGGGGAGGTCCTGGGGACCTTGGGGACCTCCTGAGGTTCTTGAGAACCTTGGGGGCACCGGGGGAGATCCTGGGGACCATGGGGACCTCCTGAGGTTCTTGAGAACCATGGGGGCACTGGGGGAGCTCCTGGGGACCTTGGGGACCTCCTGAGGTCCTTGAGGACCTTGGGGGCACCGGGGGAGCTCCTGGGGACCTTGGGAACCTCCTGAGGTCCTTGAGGACCTTGGGGGCACTGGGAGAGCTCCGACGCCCAGGACCTCTTGGGGACACCCAGGGCCATCTTGGGGACACCCAGGGCTCTCTTGGGGACACCTGGGACCCCTCCCCTGGGGACACCCGGGACCCTCTTGGGGACACCAGAACCCTCCTGGGGACACCCAGGACCCTCCCCCCGGGGACACCCAGGACCTCTTGGGGACACCCAGGGCCCTCCTGGGGACATCTGGGACTCCTCCCCATGGGACACCCAGGACCCTCTTGGACCCTTCTCCATGGGGACACCCAGGGCCCTCTTGGGGACGCCCAGGACCCTCTTGGGGACGCCCAGGACCTCTTGGGGACACCCAGGGCCATCTTGGGGACACCCAGGGCTCTCTTGGGGACACCTGGGACCCCACGAAAGCACCAAGGGGTGCCCCCCCCAGCCAGGAAGATGAAGGGGTGGTGGGCGCTAGGATGTACCCCCCAAAATGAAGCCCCAAGAGGTCTACACACCCCACCCCTCGCAGGTGGGGGGGGTGGGGGGGGTGTTGGGGTCCCCCCCAAGAGAAAACACCGAGGGGTACCCCCCTCCCCGCCATGAAGACGAAGGGGTGGTGGGCGCTGGGATGCGACACCCCAAGAAACACAGCAAGGGGCTGAAGAAGCCCCTTGCAGCTGGGGTGGGGGGTGTTGGGGTCCCCCCCCGCGGGAAGCACCAAGCAGGTCACCCCCACCCTCCCCACCACACAAGCCCGCCGGTGGGGGCCCGGGACGCTGGCCCCCCACTATAACTCTTGCCCTGTAGAAAACTAAGCTGCTGCCAGCAGTTAATGATAGGAAGCCATTGGTTGGCATGATTAGAGAGAAAGTGTTCTATTAGGAAAGATAAACCCCCAAAGTTTGAGAAACATTACACTTGAACAAAAGAAATGCTGTCCAGAAACAAAAACGTCCTTCCTGAGTAGCATCTTCACATCAGACCACTATTACAAATTAGTAACTTCATTAGCACATGCTAGAAAATATTCCACAAGTCAGCTTAATTACTTGCTTCCCATTCATTCGACAAGACATTTGGGAATACAGCAAGTATATTTTCTTCCTACTGTTTGCTGTAACAGTCTTTGTATCTAGTGTGTCTTATTTCATGGATACTCAGGATGTCTCCGCTCCGTCGGTGGCAAAAGGGACTTTGCAGGTGCCGTGGGGGCGGTTGGATGAAGCACGGAATGGTCTCTGCAGCTGGGGGGGCTGGTTGGAGGGGGTGATGCTGCTCGGGGCGGGGAGGGTGCCGAGCCAGGCTGCAGCTGGCTGGGTCCCCATGGGCACGCTGCCAGTCCCTCCTGTGCCGCAGCCGCTCGGCTCCTCTGCACCCAGCGCCCGAGGCTCTCGCCGGCTGCAGCAACGTCCTCGCAGCTCTCCCGGGACCCGGGTTTAGGTGTGTTGAGGGGGTGGGCGTTGGGGGCAAAGGGGGTGGGAGAGCGGGGGCGGGGGGGGGGGGGGGCGGCGGCGAGGGGAGGGGACAGCAACTTAATTTCAAAATAATATTGCTAGTTCTAAGTACCCTATAAAGCTGCTGTTATAGCTTCTGGAGCTTTAAAAAAAAATTATCTTTGTTTTCCTTTATGTCTCCACCTCCCTTTTATTCCTTTTGTTTTGTTTTGTTTTATTCTGTACTTACAGGCCAGTGCAACTTCATTTAATTGCTTTTAGTTACTTTGTATATTACATATCCCTTTCACACAGGGTCTTCTCTGACTAGAAGCATTAGGCAGCGGATTTGAAAATCTCAGAATTTTACTCATATTATTTATTTTGTAATAAAGAGTATCCTCTATAAAATCAGTTGATCCCCCCCTCAAAACACCTCATCACCCACCGAATCCGAGTCCACAAGCCTGTATTTTTGTCATCTTTTTTCAACTTTATGAAAAGCTAATAGATTATTTATTTTTGGCAAACTCAGAACAGTTTTAAGTGGAGTTTAAAAGATCAAAGTGTTATATTAGTCAAAACTGAGGCTACATGAATCTTCAGTGAGTTTCTCCACTTCATATTCTCAAACTAACTCTGATAAAAAGTGCATGATGTAAAATCAAGAGGCACAATTTATTTACAATTATAATCCAATTACAGCAAGCACAGAAAGTATAATAGTAGCATAAGACATTCTATTATGCTACTAATTCTGCAGTATTACACTGAATGATTGTATTCATTTTAAAATTAATTTCTATCCAAAGAATAGCTGTACAAGTAAAAATACCAGGATCTGGAAACAGAAAGATTAGGAAGCCCTCACAGCAAAGGACATGGATAGTCATTACTGTCTGCAGTAAGCACCCCTCTCTCAGACTTATGGGGACATCAGAGACCCCCTCACAGACACTAGGGCTGAAGCCACTTACCATGCTGCAGGTGCTGCTGTGGTATTTTTGGTGGTGGACTGTCTCATTAACACAGGTTAATGCAGCAGCTGAACCAGGAGCTGCACCCCCCTCCTTTGCAGCCAGGAACATACCACAATCCCAAGAAAAGGAACAATCTTCCCCGCCACATCTCCTGCCATGTCCAACAATGAGAACACACATGTTCTGCTTCTGCAGCAGTTGCACCTTCTTCTGCAGCTCATGGATTTCCTGTTTGTTAATGCAGTGACATTTAGATGTTACTTGAATAGCTAAGTAAAATTCTCCTTAAGATGTTGAAAAATACTGACTTCAGTGTTCTATTCACTGCTGATGCCTCCACAGTTAACTAACTGATAAATAACTGCAGGAGTACTCAGCACTGAATTATTACCAATACAATTCTGTAACTAATTATCACTGCTCTGTAAAAGAAAAATATCATTTAATGAATCTTCTCACGTGACCATTCCAAAATGCTTTAGTTAGCAAGTCACAGTGTAGTCCTGAGTAAACCAAGTAAATCACTTTTCTCCTTGCAGGAAGGGGATCTAAGCTGGAGGTAAGTTTGGACCTACATACCAGACCTGTGCCCTAGGACTGGAGGAAAGCCAGTGTCACTCCAGTCTTTAAAAAGGGCGGGAAGGAGGACTCTGGTAATTAGCCTAGTCAGCTTCATCCCTGGAAAGGTGATGGAACAGCTCATTCTGGAGGTTGTCTCTATGTACGTGGAGGAAAATAAAGTTATTTGGAATAATCAGCATGGATTCACCAAGGGGAAATCATGTTTAACTAATCTTGTAGCCTTCTATCATGGCATGACTTGCTGGGTAGATGAATGGAGAGCAAAGGATGTTGTCTACCTCAACTTCAGCAAGGCTTTTGACACTGCCTCCCGTAACATCCTCCCAGGAAAGCTTAGAAAGTGTGGGTTAGGTGAGGGGACAGTGGGGTGGATTGAGAACTAGCTAGAAGCACTAAAGCATATTCAGGCTGAAGAGTTGCAGCTAAGGACTTCCAACAAACGAGACCTGGATGTTACTGAGCTACCGAGAAAACGTTCACAGGAGCCTGAAAATCTTACTGTACCTAACAAGCTAGAGGTTGCAAAGCATATTCAGGCTGAAGAGTTCCAGCTAAGAGACTTCTAAATGACGAGAATGGATGTTTCTGAGCTACCGACAAAACGTTCACAGGAGCCTGAAAATCCTGGTGTAGCTAACAAGGAGGTTGCAAAGCATATTCAAGGTGAAGAGTTCCAGCTAGGAGACATATAACGGGAGAAAGTCATGTTTCTGAGCTACCGAGAAAACGTTCACAGGAGCCTGAAAATCGTGTAGGTGTAGCACTTGAGGCTGTGGTGTAGTGGGTAGAGAGATGTCAGGATGAAGGTTGAACCTGATGATCCTAGAGGTCCTTTCCAACCATTATAATTTTTATGATTCTATTACCTTTGCTAGGTTGATCTTTCTCTTTACTTGAAATCCATTATTACTGTAGTTGATAATAAATTAGAAACACCAACTTAAAAAGAAACAACAAAGAAACAAACGAAACTTAAAAAAATATTTCTGCTAATCTGTTTCTCAGTGTCCTGAGGCCAAACTGCAAATTCTGAAGATTTTTCAGCCAATTTTCAACTATTGCTGTGTTAAAAGGCACGATTGCTGCTGCCCTCCACTGGTGAAGCAATGACTCTGTGCTTCGTGCCAAGTGAACCACAGGTTAAAGAGTTCATCTATGTATTTCCAGTCTTTCAAAATTAATTGGGTGACAAATGATTGCATTATCAAGCTCTAATTGCTTAAAAAAGCATGCAGTACATCAGTTGCAAAACCAAAGACATCATCTTACTGTGGTACTGCTTGAATTGATCCAACAGATGCTTCTGAAGAGCAAACACAAACCAATTGTTTCACATTTTGGTTCATTCAACTCTGAGATTTCCTTAACCTGAAGCTGTATGGTGATCTTTTCAAAAGTTCAACTTCAAATACACACTAACAAGATTTCCCTGATTAAGTAACAAGTATTTAAAGACAACTACTGTTTTAAAAGTTAGAAAATTTACCTTTTGGCCCTTCCCAGTTTCCTGGTTTTGTGTCACGGTATCTTACTACTACTTCAGGCATAGCAAAAGTAAAAATTAAAGGTTTTAGTTCATGCAGCTATTCTGATTGAACAAAATCCCTCCCCACAACCAAAAACTTCTTTAAAAATACCATGCTACTTCCAGTGCCATTAGTTCCCAGAGAAATCATATGAATCAGTAGTCTGGCTGGAGACCAGCTCTCAACACAGTCAAAATTAGGAAAATTTCCCTCTGTGGTGACATCAGAGAAATAATGTGTGCATCTGATGTCACTTTCCTGGTGTGCTAAGCCTCACAACAAAAAGGAAAAGTAAGGAAATAATAATCTACACAGTTGATTTTTTTTTCTTTTCTTTTTTGAAGTGCTCAGAAAAGATTGTCAAACTTCCATCCTAAGTTTATTCATAGTTCCTACTGAGCTATTTTCTTATATATTGGTCTTCATTTATAAAGCTCAGATCCCACATGATCTTCACCCTGGATGTCCATGTTTAGCTTCTATTCTGTTAGCTACAAAAGACACAGTATCTTAGTCTGCTTCAACAAGATAGACTTCACTCCTCTGACTTTCTGTCTTTCCTGAATGGGGATGTAGAGCTCAGAAAGGACTTACCAGTCCTTTGTGCAAAGGTAGTAACAGTTTTCCATTGGGAAGGTCTCCCTTGGGCCATGGATCAACTGCACAAGACTAACTGCTTTGTTGAATTAGAGTAAAAATCCTATCTTACTAACTCTAAGTATTGCTTAGAAAAAGGATGGTAGCTGTTTATTTTTCAAAAAAAGTCTGTCAACAAAGGAAATATTTAATTGTTTGGGAATTATCTCAATCTCTTTTGATTCTTGAGTTCTTTCATCAAATATTTTGCTTTCTTTATATGTTCTTGTAGATATTGACTATTTATCAGTGACAGCTCTCTCAGTTACTAGGAACATTATAAATGAGAACAACATAACACACTGCTTACTTAAAATGACCACACTCCCACAGCACAACTGTCTTTAAACTGTATTTTAAATTTAAATCAAATATTAACAACATTTTGTTAAGAACATCTTAATTTGTGTCTGAGCAGGCGAACAGAAGACATTACTTTTTTGGCTTTTCATGGGCATGAAGTTGCTAGGTAGGTACCTTACTCTCATGCCTCAATGATTTGGATTTGGTCAGAAACCTCAGCAAACAAGAATGTGACAAATCTTTTTTTATGCTCGGGAGAAACAAATCAGCTGTTACTGAAAGGTAAATATATCCAGATGTGGTTATCAGTTGTTCATTTGTATTCAAGCATAAATAGTTAATTTTCTTGAAGTTACATTTCTGCCTTTTGCCAGGAACCACACTGCCAAGCAGGAAGTTTAACAGCTTTGCAGTGGTGACAGGAGATTGCATTTGCTCACACTGAATATCCAAACAGGTACACAAAACTATGCTTACTTTGTTTGTATTTGCTTATCAATAATTTCTTAAAAGTGAGATATTTAATTTGCTTATTTAAAAAAGACAATACTCTGAACGTTGTAATTTGTGCTGCAATGTTCTTCCACCGTATGTTCCTGTTTGTAGAAACCCAAGTGTTGCTGAGTCAGACTGACACTCATGTTGAGTTGGGTGAAACTGCAATGAGGAGTATTTCTGCAGTAGCAGCCAGAGGGACGGGGTAACGGTGACCCTTGTAAGGAGGAATGTGATACTTAGCTGGCTGAGGGCCCCAGCTGTGAACGCAATGGTCTGGTTTTCAGGCTGTTCTCACAAAAGATTGGATTTTTCTCTGATTAGAGTCCCTGAGAATGTGGAGTCCTGGTTCATTGACAAGCCTAGGGACCCTGACCGAGAGTCACAGAGCCTGGCCCAGGCTGCCCAGAGAGGCTGTGGAGTCTCCTGCTCTGGGGATTTTCCATCCCCACCTGGCTCTGTTGCTGTGTGGGCTGCCCTGGCTGCCCCTGCTCTGGCAGGGGGTTGGACTCAAAGATCTCCAGGGTCCCTTCCAACCCCTGACATCCTGTGATCCTGTGACTTCCACATAAAATTTATCTGATGAGTGAAGTTTTGTAACATGGTTCTTCCACATGTATTCCCTACAATTTAATAAGGACTGAGGTCATACTGCAGAGAGCTGTATGCTCTCTCTCAAGAACTTAGCTGTCTGTTTTCACAGTATGTCTAGGAACAGAGAATCTTTGAAATCACAGGATCCCAGAATCATTTCATGGTGATAAACTTCATTTTATTAACTTGGGAAAAGCTAAGCTAAACTATATGTACCTGGCTTTAAATCTGAATTAACACTTTTGGAAAATACTTTTCAGTAGTTGATCAGTTCTATAACTATCAGTATAACTATATAAGTGTAATAAATAATACAACCTTAGTGAAGTTCAGATTTTTTCTTTCCCATTGGAGTGAAATACCATATTTGTAAAGACCATAAGTAGTAGATGAAAGATTTGACCAAGTGCTTTGAGGAAAACCTTTCCCCTTAGGAAAAGTCCAGGAAGAACAGATGTAATCTCCAATATAAGTGGTTCTAAGAACAGAAGCCTTTTGATATGAAAATAAAACAGCTACTAAAAATGATCCCTGACTGTAAGTACAGGCATTTTATACCTAATGTTTAATCCCTGACTGTAGGAATTTTAAGTGATGGTGTAATTAGACTTAGGTGTATGTACCTGACAGGTGAGTTGTAGGAGAGTTGCACTTGTAACTTTATTTTTTTTCTAATTCTTTTTATATTCTGGCTTGCCCTTCTTGCTGAATTTTAAAGGAGTTATCTGTTGTATTGCAAAAGCATGCCAAATATTAAATATGCTATTGATTATTTATAAAGCTAGATAATTACTAATGTTTGTGTATTCTTTTACCTTATTACTACTGTAGATGCACTGCAGAGAGAGAGAGAGAAAAGTGAGGACAAAGGGCTTTTAGGTAAAACCTGGCATATGAAGTCAAACAGCTGAATTGTTTTTAAAAGACAGACATGTGGGATATAATCCAGCCTGGGTATTTCTGGAGAGGAGACATGCACTAGAAAGTTTTTATTTTCCTTTCTGAGGCAGCACTGGGTTAAAGACATGGCCATAGTGCTGATGTTAACCAAGTTTTTCTTTATTATCAGGGGCAAAAGTGCCACCTTCCATCAGGATACTCTGTGATGAAGCAAAACTGCCCTTGGTGTGTTTAAAGGAAAACTGCAGAAGGGAGATTAAGGAGTTTGGTGGGACTTGGTAAGGCCAGAGAACTTCCCAGTCCTGGGAATTTCTACAGCAGAAATGCAATTAAGAATAATATGAAGAAATCCAGTGTATCTACATGTCAACACATCAACTCACACAAACCTCCCCACTGTGGCATCTACTGAAGGCAACAGATTATATTCTTAAAAGCATTAAGTGTTGTAAACGTAACATTGACTCAATTTTACATCTAGAGAAACTAAATGAACATCTTCAGTTTGAAACTGTAGCTGTTGTCTTCATGGATAAAAACTTTGTTCAAAGAAGTGTGCACGTGTATTACACACAAAGTATAGGCACCAACTGAAGTTTACTAGTGTTTAAATTGGCACTTTTACTTTCACATGAATATGGAAGCAGAATTCTGAATAACTAGAGTAACACACATCTCCACTGAGCTGGAGCATCTTCATTTGGTCTATTAGAGCACTACTTCTATTTCTCACTGCTTTGGAATAATGTGCTGACTGTACATTATGCTGTATGTTAGTCTTATCTTCCAAGGAGGCGGTGATGGTCACAATCTCAGGATTTGCCTAGTAGGCAGACAAGGTCTCAGGTAGCAGCAGCTGTTCATTTTCTGAACTGGACCCCACTACTCATCCAGAATTGCACTGTTGTGTGAAATGGCATTTGCTTTATTAAAGGATGCCTTTCAACTGGTATGTTTTAAAATATTTCATGCAAATTATTTTAAACAGAATCATAGTACAATATTGTTATGTGTCTAGAAATATCAACGATGTGAGATTTTAGAGTTGGAGGATATCTTCAACCTTTTGATTCAAATTATCTTACTTGTTTCTGTGGTAATATTTTGTGGCAATAAGAAACCTCAAGAATAGCTGAATTGCACTGCTTATAGACACTCTTTCTGCTGGGCTGTCCCTTTACATATATTTTTATTTTTTTTTTAACCCTTGGACTTTGTCAAATACATTGTGATCAGGAATTAGTCAATGCAACTCCCTGTGAGATTTTGACATTTTTCCTCATTGCAGACACTTTTCCTATAAAACTTTAATGCCTGGCATCTTGATGCCTTTGTGGTAGCCTTTAGTGTTGACAGTTGACACCAGTTGACAGCACAGAAACAGGAGAGGAGGAGACCAACTTGTAGCTCAGACAAGTAAGACCTGGATGATGAATAAACAGAATAGGAATTTCAGATTAGACATTTGAAAGATCTTGACAGATCACACCACCTAAGCCATACAAATAGTTTCAGCTCTTGGCAATGAGACCTTTGAAAATATGTAACTGTTTCTAGATTTCACATATTCTGGAAAACACATGAAATACTGTGCGTATTAAGATCAAATATACAAGATTTAAGCACACCAGCCAGTCTTCTGCAAAAAGAGTGGCCTACCTGTATTGGGCTCTAATCCTTGTGTTCTGCAAATGCTGTAGAAACCTTTAGTTCTTCTTCTCAGTCCTGTATCACACCTAAGCCAAATTCCTACACTGGACAGTATGAAAGCTTAAGTATGCACTTTGGCATAAATAAAACCCCATTCCTCTCTAAGGGAAAACTAAACTACTTTACACTTTGCCAGAGGGCGTGCCCCGCGTAACGTCCCGTGTCCCATGTCCCGTGCCACGTTCCGTGTCCCGCGTCACATCCCGTGTCCCGTGGCATGTCACGTGCCACATCCTGTGTCCCGCGTCACTTCCCATGTACGCGTCCCGTGGCGTGTCCCACGTGCCATGCTGTGTCCCGTGTCCCATGTCACACGGCATGTGCTGTGGCGTGTCCCGTGTCCCGTGGCGTGTCGCGTGTCACGTCCCGTGTCCCGTGGCGCGTCCCGTGTGACGTGGCGTGTGCCGTGGCGTGTACCCGCGGGCGCAGGCTGGTGCGGGGGCTGGTGGGGCTGCATTCCCCGCCGGACGGGGCCGGGCGCGGGGACCCCGAGCCCCAGGCCTGGGTGTTATGTCACTCAAATTGGCCAAAATTAGTACTTTCATTTTTATTGAAGCAACTGAATGTAGAATTTCATCACCCAGGTTTGAAATCTGTGCTGCATATGTTTAGAAATTTGGCTGCATGAGTAGAGATTTTATGTCAATATTGGAGATGACCTTCAGAAACAAGGTGTCTTAATGAAAAAGTTTAATCTTCCTCATTTTTTATGATCACAGTACAAATCCTTTCAAAAATGTCCAAAAGCCATTTAGATGAAATCTCACTTCAGACAAATGGGTTATTCTAGTGTGTGGTGATTGATATATTACAAATATTTTTTAAGTAGATCTTTCACAAATTATTTTTTTTTCTGATTCAACAAGTCCTATCACTTATTGTAATAAGAGAGAATTCAAAGCAAGTTTTCTGTGTATCAAGCAGCTACTGAATTTATTAAAGTCAACTTTGTTTTAAGACTTTCTTTCTTTAAAATCACTTTTGTGGCTATTGATCAAAATAGGCAGATTGAACAAAACCATCCACAATGCTGCTTGTGATTTCTCACGAAGGAGTTAATCTAAAGTCTTTGTTGGCACACAGCTTTTGTGTTCACTGATATTAGTCCAAAGTGCTGACTGATACCAAAATTAGGGCAGTTTTCCTTTGTGCTTCCTTTTCTCTGAAGTAGCATGCCTATGTGACAACAGGGAGCCAAGACCATCCTTCATCAAATGCCTCTGCAATATAAAAGGCCAATGGAGGATAAACTCTGGAAAACAGATCTTAACAGCTGTACCTCATCACTTCATGAAAGATTAGAAAGGGATGAAACCTCAGGCTTTTGGTTGAAGTTGGCCAAAATAAATACAAAGTGGAATCTTTAGGGGTTATGATGAAGTAGCAAACAAGTAAAGCCATCACATATATCCAAATCATATTTTGCATGGGATAATTTGAATTTCCTAAGCTTGACTGTTTTAAGTCAGACCATCATCTTTAATGTGCAAATAACGTCCTTTATTTCATCAGTAGTCCTGACATTAGTGGGATTGCTTATATTAAAAATTATTCTTTAATGTGAATGAAAGTACAATCCAGTCCTGTGTTTGGATGTTATATTCCTATTCATTTTTCGGGACACTGGGCTGCTTTATAGTCTAAGGAACATGGAAGACCACGCATGAAGTATACTGAAGGGAGAGAGAGATATTCAGCAATTATTGGTCCACAGGGCAACACAGGATCTATCATAATGGCATCAAATTTGCTGTCCTGAAGATACTTCATTAGTTCTTCATTGTATAAGAGATGCCGACAAGTAGAAGAGAACATGCCAGTTGCTTCAGATATATCGCTTAGTATAGTTGCAATTTTTTCTGGAAGAGGTGGGTTATAAAAACTTCTTTCACCAATGGAATGGTAGAAGCTATCCAAAAACTCCTGTGTGTAAGGCACAGGGTATGTTTTGATGGTGAATGATTGTGACCTTTTCATGAGCAACGTGGCAGCTGCCTGGACCCATCCCATCCCATTCCTGTGGGCATGGCCAGGGGCAGAGAGGCAGAGGGGAGGGGGCAGTTGCCCACGGCTGGTCTCTGGCCACTCTCCACCCCACTGGCCACCCCCAGCCTGTGGCCAAAGGATTGTGCATCAGTTTCCACAGCAGCTCCTGTCGCTGGGCTGGCCCTGCCTGGGGAGCACTGGGCTGGGGCTCAGCTCTTCATTTCAGGCTCAGTTCTTCAGCTCTGCCTGCACTTCTGTGCCAGATCCTGACAGGGATGTATCAGAAGAGAATGAGGACCAGGAAGATCTGGAGACTCGTGCTGCCCAGATCGACATGGTTGTGAAAAGTGACACAGTCAGACAGAGTGATATTCTTAAGAGACAAGAAGAATCTGAGAAGCACCCGTGTTAAATTTATGAAATCACCCATATGAATCCCAAATGACTAAAGTGGCTTGTGGGCAGGCAGATATTAATCAACATGCAAGCCTTTGAAATAAATGCATTTATGATTGAAGGTGCTCAAAGTTGTTGTCTTCACTTCTTTGCAGAAGGAGGGAAAAGACAGTAAACAAATGAAAAAAAAAAAGTAGAAAAAAAAGTTTGGTCAGATCTCCTGGGGATATACAGAATCACAGAATCACAGAATACATTGGGGATTTTTCCCTTATTAAAAGCACAATTTAGATAAGATATATACTTTAGGCTCTTGTTTATTTTCACTCATAATTCAACTCCTCTTTGGCTTTGAAATAAGAGTGGATGAGTTTGGAAAGGCATGACATTTACCTCCAAAAAGGAAAAAAGTATCAAACAAGGTAATTACCTCATAAAGAATGCATTTTAAAAACCATTCCTCAACTAGTACCTTTCTTTTTTTTTTTTCCCCTAAAAAAAAGAGCTTTAACTGTCTCAATAGCTGATGAGTCACCAGTCTGCTTGAAGATGCTGAAGAATGACTAATTTCCAAGGAAAAAAAAAGGAGGTTTAGACACTTCAAGCTGCAGGCCACGTTCATCTCTAACGAGATGCTTAGATGAGAGCCAAGGAAGGAAACTATTTCTGCTCCAGATTAGATGGGAGGTATTTTTCCTGCCCCTCCTGCCCCCTTTGAGGATTACAAAGTAAATATTGTGGAAAAGAATGGCAAAAAGGGACAAACTACTTGTCATGTATAACAAAGCCAGAATGGAAACTAAAGTTTAGATTGTAACAGGCAAGAAAAATCTGAACAGCAATGGATATCCTCAGAGGATTGTCCTCAGTGTAGTATTTACTACCAGCCTGTGTGCTGGCATTTAGTAGAGCAATAAAAGACAATTTGTCAACTTAGTATTTTTTTATTGCTGCCAAGCTTGTGCAACTTGAAGGTAAACAAACACACTGCAGCATATTTGGCTTTTTCAGCCTCCCAAAGCTACCTGCTATGCACACACACCACTGAAATGTGTGAAAATTACTGTGCAATCAAAAATGAAAATAACAAAAGAAAACTTCATTTCTTCAGGCTATACTGAATATCTTTTCAATATGGTTTTATTGGATAATTGTATGTTATAAGAATTTTTTGTCATATGCCCATGTAAGCTGAAAGTGGTCAAAGTACATTTAGCTGAAATGTAGTTATCATGTTTTCTACATAAAATTTGGATTGAAGAAGGAAACATTTCACATGGAAAAAACAGCTAACATGAACCCCCCTACTCCTCTCATCCTTCATATTTCAACAGAGGGAATACATGAGACATAGGCAAATGTGTGTTTGTTCAATATTTCACCAACTTATGTTGGTGAAAATCATAAACATAATGTATGCTCATTCCAGCCTGCCTAATATTCTTCTGAACCTTTAAATTAACTTCATTTAATAACCATTAACTTCAGAGAGTGCAGTCCCTCAGAACAGACAGTGAAAAATAAAGTAACTGAACAGAATTTGTTCTGTTTCAACTCAAACCAGGTCAGGCAGTAATATGCAAACAGGAATGCTCAAGTATAGTTGGGAAACTTGGTTACAGCAGTAAGGTATTAGCTGTTCATTTGTACATAGGTATAACTGAACATAGAGGTCAGGGAAAAAACAAAACAAACAACCAAAAACTAAACCAAAACAACATCAACAAAAAAACCAACCAACCAACAAACAACAAAAATATGTGAGTCAGCTCCTTGGGATCAAGATAATTAAACTACTAGTTTTGCAAGGAGTAGTAGGACATTTCCAACATCCTGCTATGTGTGCATTTGTACAGCATACAACACGGATGGGTCTGGGTCATGCTGATGCTGAATAGCTGTATGGCAAGTAATGGGACCTGCATGTTGCATGCTTTATGGTGAGAGCCCTGACCCTGAAGCCTTTTGCACAGGTTTTGCATTCACTGGAAAGAGAAAAACCTAGGAGCAAAGTAAGTGTATTTACAGGTTTTTCTTCTGCTAGGTAAATGAGCAGTGCTGGGGAAGGAAGGCCTTCTCTGTACCACAAGAACTTGTAAAGGGCAAATAGATTGCATGTTTTTATGTTCTGTTTTACAGCCATTGCTACCATTTTTATTAGGAAAATTAGATTTTTTGCTTGAATAGCATCCTTGTTAAAGAGGAATTTTTTACCTTGGTGGAGGAAAGAGCATGCTTCCCAAAGCCTCTGGGGTTGAAAACACAAGTATAAAGAATTCCTCCCTGAACACCTTAGTGCAGAATTATATTTTGCATGCCATATATTTTCTCACAGATGCTTGGACAGATCTGATACCTTTTTAAACTGGAAGTATTATTATTTAATTCCACTAAATTTATTCCTGTCTCTAATTATGATGATGTATCTATTATCCCTACCATGGCTCTTTTCCAGTATTAAAAATACACCTGTTCTTCAATCTGCAAGAGCACAAGATCAGTACATTGCGTATTAGAAATTAAATTTCTATTAGTAAAAGTTTCCTCTTTACTCATACCTGTGACTATCTCCTTTCATATAATACATAGACATTTATTAGAAACCTAATATGTATTCATCTCAGGTTAAAAGACAGTTGCCGTGTCAAAGTGAAAAATTTGAATTGGCAATGACTATTTTAAGAATTAATGTGGCATCAGACTTTGCACCTAATTTTTTATGAGGTTCTCTGGAGTCAACTGAGTAAAGCTGCAGCAGCCTTATATACAGAATACCTAGAAATACACTATAAAATCACTGTACCAAAAATCCATCAGTTTATGCTTAACAATATGACCCACAATGAATATGTTTCTAAAAGGAGACTCCAAAGCTGTACTGAGCCTGTTTATTTAAAATTGTCTTTGCCAAATCATAAGGCTTGAACTTACTTTAGAAGACCATGGGAAATGATCTTGCTGCTGCAGATGCACTCTTAAGCAAATCTGCATTACAATGCAGCATGTTGCCTCCTGCACAACAGTTTCTACAGAGCCTGTAGCTGCAATGGGGACACTTCATTAAATGGAAACTCTATCATTTCCAACTTGAAAGCAGCATGGTGATGAAAATGTAAAAAATATTACTGTAGGTAAATAGTATAGTTGCAACACTTATTTTTTCACCTACAGTGTAGTATCTTGAGCACATTCATAAACAAGTAGAAACAAGTACTTATGTAGGTAACTGCAGTTGGTAAGAATGTTCTTGTTAGCACTCAATGTTTGAAAGCACTTCTGGGTACTAATGTAGAAATAATTCCTATTTTTCACTCTTGTTAAGTCCAGGCAGTATGGTTCTAGACTCTGGGAATAGCACCTGCAGGTCACTACAGATCTGTGAGTGACTGTGATTTGGGATTTAGGTTATACCACCTCCCTCTTTATGGGTGCAATAAGTTCTTTTTGTTTTGCATCCATCTTTTTATTGATCATTTCCATTTTTTGTACCCTCATTCCTATTACTTACTCTTCCTTTACATTCATCTTTGTGAAAAATTAAGAAGTATTAATTTATATTCTAGTCCTGTGTGTAGACTGTCTTTGTTCTCTGCATTTCTTCCTACCACACAGCAGACAGGCTTTCCCTTGTCCCATTCTTTTTTCACTTGTGAGATTTGAACACCTTCTGTTTGCTTATTCTAAATAAAGCCTGTAGCTCACAAGAATGATGCTGCAGTTCATCAGGGCCATGCAAAGTGTTGTGGCTTTGTAGTCCTCTCCAGTAAAACTTTAATGGAAATACAGGTTCTGATTTGTAAAAGTGGCTGCCTATTGCAGGAGATTCATTGTATCTGTAAGGCCGAGCAGCAGCTTGCAGAATATCAGATGTCACTCATATCCTTTTGCTTTCAATGAAAGAATACATTTCAAAGAGTCTCTTCTCCCACCTTCACTATTGTGCACAAAGGGATGTTTGGGCTTGTGCAGCAAGGGCAGAAACAATGTCCTTTTAGACCTAAAACCCGATAGATTTTGGAATGTGGTGATGGCAGCATACTAGGGTGGCCCCATACCAAGTAATCCCAGCTGTCGGGAGGGGGTAGGATTTGACCAGCACAGGGAAACATGCACATACGTCAGGGCACCAGAGCCCTCCAGTTTGCGCCATGGGGAGCACAGCAACACTGCTGCTCATCAGAAAGGACAGGGCACCCAGTCTATCCCTGTATTATACTTTTTCCCTTTGAAAACACCAATAAAAAAATAAATAAATCACTTCCTTCACTTGCCTAAGGCCCACTTAAAATAGTCACAGAATGACAGTACATTAGTAGAGATAAAGATTGAGGGGGGTAGTCTACATAGCATGTTAAATTACTATCCTTCTACTGTAGAGTGGAAGATAAAATGTGTGTTTCTGGCACGGGGCACCGTGGTATACATTGGTTTTGAGTGTCAGTCTTTGAGAATTCTTTATTCATGCCTTTTTTTTTTCCTGTGGATGATACTTTATCTCATTACAGAATCAAGTCAGCACGAAGACCCATGCTATGAGACCCTTCAGCCAGCTAGCTTTACATTATAGACAGCTGCATTTAACAACTTTGGAGTGATTTTTCAGACAGCTGTAAGTAGAGCTCTTACAGCAGTCAAGCTTGAAGGGCACTAAATCACTCTAGTGATGGATGGTTTCCTGCTCTTCTAGGAGTAAATCTATCTGCATTTATGATTGATCACCTGTACCTTCTCTAAAGCCATCTAAACAAAAAGCAATCCAGTATTGTGATAAAAAAGCTGCATTACATCCAGTTCCAACCCCTGCCAGGGCAGGGCACCCAGAGGGACCCGGGTGGCGGGAGGAGGCTGCTGTGGGCGTGAGACCTTCCCTGCTGGCTGGGAAGGAGCCGAGCCCCACCTGCTGGGGCCGGGAGGTTCAGCAGCCCTTGTCTGCTTCCAGATCCAGCCGCAGGAGATCAGCCCCCCTCCTACAGCCAACCTGGACAGGTCCAACGACAAGGTGTACGAGAACGTCACCGGGCTGGTGAAGGCCGTCATCGAAATGTCCAGCAAGATCCAGCCGGCCCCGCCAGAGGAGTACGTGCCCATGGTCAAGGTAGGAGGCAGTTCCCAACACCCCTTCTTGTTCTCGCCTGACTCGAGTCTGAGGGCTGTATTATACGTTTATTTATCATATGGTTAATCTGGGATACATTTGAATGCAGTTATGACTTCTTGGCACCTCTTTAAAACCTACAGCCACATCATGTCCATATGTCTGGACTGATGGGACTGAAGGAATGAGGTTTTTTACCTGGCCTCCCTTGAGAGAAAACAACACAGGTTTTGGAAGCAATCCAGCCTGCCAAAGTGCTGTGTATGGGTATATTAAGAAGTCACCCTCCAAATATCTATGCAACAGATTTAAAGAGGTGAATTTAGCAGTGTTGAGACTTCCTTCTGGACCAAGCCAGGTGAGATTTAGTGGTTTAGCCCTGGATCTCCTGTGAGCAGCACTCTCTGCACTCACCCACCCAGGAGTCCTGATGCCGATGTTACACACTTGGGGAGAACAAGCTTCATGCTACAAAACCACTGGGACATTTGTTGTAGAGGTGAGGGTTGAACACAAATCTCCCAAGAGTCCCAGTCCTCAGTCTTAGCTATAGTCTTACCCCCTAATGGGATAAATGGGCAAGGAGCAGTGTTTTTATGCCCTGAGAGAGAAGCAGCCCTGTGTCCTTCTTGAAATATGAGCTCAGAGAGCTACTCTGAGCACTTGTTTACAGACCAAATTCATACTTGGGACACTTGAGCCTTGGTGCAAAGGCTCTCGGCTCTTGGCTGACCACCTCAAGCTGGTGTGAGTAGTCATCTTCCCTCTGATGCTGTTTTGATTCTGTGTAGAAATGATTAGTGACACGCTTAGTAAAGTGCTAAAGCTAGCCAGGTGAAACACATCAAGTTCAACCTCAACATCAGGAAAAAGTTCCTCACTGTAAGAGTCATAGAGCCTGGAACAGGCTGCCCAGAGAGGCTGTGGAGTGTCCTTCTCTAGAGACTTTCAATACCCACTTGGATCTGCTCCTGTGTGGCCTGCCTTAGGTGTTCTGGCATTGGCGGGGGGGCTGGACTCAGTGATCTCCAGATGTCCCCTCCAACCCCTAAAATTCTATGATTCTATAATTCTATGATGGTTTGAGATATGAAACAAAGACAACATGCAAAAAGAAACTTCCCTTCTCCATCATTGCACTCCATTTTTGTCAGTTTTTAACTCTGAGACATTTGGGCGAGAATGGAAAATATTTACAAAACTAACTCATCTCAAAAGAGCTGTAGATCAGATTGTAATTTTTCCTGGAACCTACAGTAGTGTAGGAGAGTAGGACAATCCCAGCTCAGCCATCCTGGTCCTTGCTTCTGAGACTGCATTGTTGCTCAAACGCTTCTTAACATTTCAGGAATTTCTCAAGCATGTAGGGTTAAATTAGAAGCTGATTTTAAAACAGCACCTTGTTAAGTTTCTGATCCTACTGTATTTCATTTGGGATGTAGGTCTCTGAAAAGTGGTTTAGATATCAGCCGCGTTTTGTTTAACATTGGTAGCATGAGGTCATTTTGCCTTTTTTTGCCATATAGTAGGGGATGTAAAGATGTAAACATCACTACATTAAGTAAAACCATATTAATTCTAGATAAACACTATGATGAGGAGTTAGCAGACCTGCTTTTATAAACATTTCAGTTCTTTTTCTCCTGTATTCCATTATTATATAAAAGCAAAACATAAATTATACATATTTACTGCATAATTAAATAAATATTATAATTAAATAATTCTATGATTCTAAATAACATAGGAATGATTCCAATATTATATTGTTATCCATAGGTACAAATAATCTGTAAACAGAAAAATATATTTTGCATTCCAGTATTTTTTTATTTGCTTCAATATGGCAAACTATTTTTGAATTTAAAAGTCTTCAGACAAATTAATCAAACAAGTTGCAGGGCTTTGCCCTTTTTCTTAGCAAGCTTTGAATCTATGCTTGGTTTCAGCAGCCTCTTCCTTCAATACGCACATGGACACCAACCTGCTACCCTGTGCATGAGGATGGCTTAAAGGAGCACCTGAAAATCTCCCTTGGAACACATCAGATTTGTGTCTTGCAGCTTCAGTTTATCTCCCTCTCCTTCACAATAAGGAGATAAGGTCTCCCACCACTTCTGCCAAGCCACGCTATACTGCCCCAAAAGTCAGCTACAGATGCCTCACTTTTGCTGTCCTTCATTTTAGGATCTTCTAAAAATGCTAAAAAGCACTTGACAGGAAAGTGTCCCTCTCATTTCTTTCTCAGAGATGAGGGAAGAAACCCAGTCATCTGCAGATAATAACTTTGATGAGTCTACTTATATGCACGAAGGATATGATTTTTAAGTAAAAGCTCTTAATAGCACAGGACAGTTAATGTCTTTTCCCACAACATTCAAAGACTCTATTCCCTTCTTTATAACACAGCTCAAAATTTTGCAGGACTCAGAACAAGGCAGGCTTCCAGAAAATCCTCCACAGACACTAGCTCTGACTCTGCAAAATCAACAGAAATTTAGATGTGAATTTAGCAGCTAGTCCTATGGGTTATTTGACTCCCCACTGTTCCATTTCTCTATGGATTGAGTCTACATTCAGTCCTACAGAGGGCAATGTATTATCAAGATGTTCAACAATGCTGTGAGCATTTGAATGTAGCATCTGTTAAGATGTGCTTTGTCTCCTCTTGACTTCCCTGCTCTTTCTGAAATGTTTTTGTGGGTTTGGTTTGGGGTTTTTTTACCGATCTGTAAGGCCCAAGGCCTGTCACTGGTCGTTCCTCCTCCTCAGCAATCGGCTTTGTCAGTACCGTGTGCATTTGCAGATCGGTAGAAATGACTTCATGTAACGCTTCGAGACACAAACCAACCAGCATCTCTGACACTCTCTGCCCTGAGCTGTACGTTGCAGATGTTGAAATGCTCCATTTGTTGGCAGAGACGCGTTTTTCCCTCGGGTTTCTGGTTTGAATTGCATCTCCTGTGAAAGGGGTGTTGGGCCAAACCCATTGAAACAATCCCAAATGCCTTGATTTTCTCACTGGGGGTAGCTGTGGCACTGTTGACCCTGCTGGAAAGCAGAACCTGGGGAGAGGACACAGAACTGCTGGTGGCTGGGTCCGAGGGGAGCCTGGGGGGGGGGGGTGTGGGTCAGGGCTACCCTGCTGATGAGCCTGGGGGCAGCTGGGCAGGAGCAACCACAGACAGACAGACAGACAGACACACTCATAGCCACCCAGATCACAGCACAGGGATCCTCAACGTGCCTCAGGCCTGGCGACGTGAGACCCCCCCCCCCCCCAAGCACCCTCCCAAGGAAAGCTTCGGGACAGCCCCCCACCCGTTCGCCCGCCTTGGCAAAAAAGAAGAGCCCGCTCTTTCCCGGTTTTCGGAGGTCCGACCACTTCTTAATTATTTTTTTTTGGTCACAGGTTTACAGTTTCTTTATTTTCTTGGGTTCTTCCCACTCAGTAGTGCACAGTCCTTGTGTTGTTCCACAGAGGTGTCACCTTCTTTGTATGCTTCTCTACAGGGGCACCTGCCTCCTCTAAGCACCTTATCATCACTCCTGCTGTTGACCATTCTGGGCTGTACAGGCATTTATGCATCCATGGCACTCTGCATGGATATTGTTTTTTAAGAAAAGTCACATGTATGTTAAATGCTTAATAACAGGCAGGTGGTCTCTTGTCCTCATTCTTCCACCACAGTGAAGGCAGTGATACCTTAATGCATGTGAATATATCTATACATACCAAAATGTATAGAGCTTATTTAAAACCTCCCAGACAAAGAAAGGCCTCCAGCTTTATTCTTTTAATCTGTTTATGAGCCTGTTTTATAGAAGCTTAACACCATTATTATTATTTTTTACTATATTTTATAAAGCTAATCATGCTAGTGATGTATTTTCAATTGTTTTTTGGTGTTAATCCTAGTTAAATGAATTCTAAACTTGTTTAACAATATCAGAGCTTAATCATCAGAAGAATCAGGTGTCTAAAATTTTCATTTTATGAATCTTTTTACTTTTTTGGCTTGGGTATGAAGCACATGGGGAGCTGCTCAGTGTAGCAGTGAGAGCAGTACCTGTGTGTTGGTGTGATCAGAAGGTAATATCAGTAAAGCAGATATTCCTGTTCTCAGGTGCGGCAGCACGGATACCACCAGTACTGCCCCAGTACAGCAGCACCAGCACCAGCAGCTCCACCACCATCACCTGGCACTGCAGAGGACCAGCCAAACAGCATTAACTCCTCCAAAGCCAGCAGGTGCTGCCTGAGCCAGTGACATCACAATGAGTGGGCAGGGCTGGTCACCAGGTGCTGTGAGGTCAGAATGGAACCAATGTTCCATTTAGGACCTGATGTCTGTGACATCATCAGGCAAGTTGCTGAGGCTGCCCTGGACTATACCATGCCTCCTTAGGTGCACCCTGGGACCCGTGATGGGCCATTTGGGACAGCCCAGAGCCTCCCTGCTCCTTCTGGTGCCCACACTCCCCCCAGCTCCATCTGTCCTCCATCCTTCTGACACTCACCCTTTACATATTTATAAACATTAATGAGGTCACCCCTCAGTCTCCTCCAAGCTAAAGAGACCCAGCTCACTCAGCCTTTCCTCATAAGGGAGATGCTCCACTCCCTTCATCATCTTTGTGGCTCTGCACTGGACTCTGTCAAGCAGTTCCCTGTCCTTCTTGAACTGAGGGGCCCAGAACTGAACACAATATTCCAGATGCATCCTCACCAGGGCAGAGGGGGAGGAGAACCTCTCTATACCTACTAACCACACCCCTTCTAATCCACCCCAGGATGCCATTGGCCTTCTTGGCCACAAGGGTGCATTGCTGGCTCATGGTCATCCTGCTGTTCACCTGGACCCCCAGTTCTCCTCCCCCTCTACTCTGCACTAGTGAGGCCACATCTGGAGTACTGTGTTCAGTTCTGGGCTCCCCAGTTCAAGAGAGACAGGGAAATACTAGAGAGAGTCCAATGAAGAGCTACTAAGACGATGAAGGGACTGGAACATCTCTCTTACAAGGAAAGGCTGAGAGCCCCTGGACTGTTTAGCCTGGAGAAGAGAATCCTGAGAGGGAATCTTATTAATGTTTACAGATATCTGAAGGGTGGGTGTCAAGTAGAAGGGGCCAGTCTCTTTTCAGCTGCACCCTGTGATACGATGAGAGGTAATGGTAGCAAGGTGAAACACAGGAAGTTCCACCTCAACATGAGGAAAAACTTCTTCACTGTGAGAGCTGGCCTCTGAAATTTTGTATGGCTTTCCTGGTTTACTGGGAATAATTCCCCCTTTTTTTTTTTTTCTCTTTTTTTTTTTTTTTCCTCTCTTGTAATCATCTTGTTATGTTCTCTTGGCTTTAATTTCTGTTATAAACAGTTTAATTTTTCTAATTCTGCAATTTATCACTAATCCAGCAAATATTATCTAAATCATTCTGCATTTCTGCTGCTAAGGAAGGCAGCACAGATTCCACAGACTTGCACATAAGAGCAAAATTTGGTCCTAAATTTGCTTGACAGAGGAGACTGGAGGGGCTGGGGTGGGTATTAAAAGAAATAGCTCAAATGCGACAATTATATGTGCTAATTTGAGCTTGAGTGATATTACACCTACTGTTCCCCGAGGATCCTTTGTGCAGAGAGCCTCTCGTCGGCCATCCCCACGTGAGGCCTGAGCTGGCTCTGGAGCGGCCCTGCAGGCGCGGGGACATCGCGCCCTCCCTGCTCGCCGGGAGTGAGCTGCAACAAAGGTGAAAGGGCTTGCGGCCGAGAGAGGTTGGCACTGGGGTCCTGGTTTCTGTGTGTTGTTACTACTATAGTTATTACTGTTCATTTGTTTTGCTTTATATATATATATACACATATAAAAAATTAGTAAAGAACGGTTATTCCTATTCCTCATCTTTGCCTGAAAGCCCCTTAATTTCAAATTATAAGCATTCTGAGGGGAGGGGGTTGTATTTTCCATTCTAAAAATATAATTGTTTTAATTAAGAAACTAAAAATAATTTGGGGAAAAAAGTCTGAAAATATAGTTTTCCATGGGCCAAAAGCATCTTTTTCTGTATATTTATTAACCACTCAAAGTAAATTTAACAGAAACTCAGAGATATGAAAGTGTAATGATACCTATCAATCATAAATTCTAATGAAGGACAAAATTAATTTTAAAAAGTGTTAATGAGTAAAAAGCAAGGAAAATTGCTGTCATTTTACTCTCTCACAATTAAAAGGAACCAAAGGACATTTCTTGAATTTCTGTAAAGAGTCTTTTTCTCTTTAATAGTTCAAGACATATTTGATAAATACTAGAAGCCTAAACTTATACTGATTAAATTTGTTTTTGAGGACATCAGGACCCATGTCCCCAGGAGCTCCCAGTGTCCCTGAGGGACATAAGAAGAACTTGGGGACAATAGGATCTATGTCCCCAAGGGTTCCTCATGTCCCTGAGAGACAGAAGCTCTTGGGGACATCAGGACCCATGTCCCCAAGGCTTCCTCGTGTCCCCGAGGGACAGAAGAAGAACTTGGGGACATCAGGATCCATGTCCCCAAGGGACACAAGAGGGTCTGAGGACATCAGGACCCGTGTCCCCAAGGGTTCCTCCTGTCCCCGAGGGACAGAAGAAGATCTTGAGGACATCAGGACCCATGTCCCCAGGAGCTCCCAGTGTCCCTGAGGGACATAAGAAGAACTTGGGGACAATAGGAAGTCTGGCCCCATCCTCTTTGCACCCACACTTCATATTTTTATAGGCACTGATCAGATCTCTTCCCAGGCTGCTCTTCTTCAAGCTAAACAGTCCCAGTTCTCTCAACCTTTCCTCGTAAGAGAGTTGCTCCAGTTCCCCAGTCATCCTCCTTGCCCTCTGCTGACTTCTCTCCAGTGTTTCCCTGCCTCTTTTGAACTGGGGAGCCCAGAACTGGACAGATAGGTTGTTGTTTGAGTGCAACAGGCTCAATGTTTCCTCCATACTCTTGGCTGCAGGTTGCTCCTCCCTGATGCTGACCCATCTCTCACTGTGTTCGACTTCCAGGGCATTCTTTGACCTCTCCCAGCTTTGGACACCCAGAGCTGGGCTGACCCCCCCACAGTGTCCCCTCAGCGCCCCTCTCCTCCCGCTCCCCCGCTACCTTCACCCCCCTGCGCCCCGCGGCCCGGCCGAGCTCCCGCAGCCCGCGGCCCAGCGCCGCCGCGGCCGCCATCTTGGCGGCTGCCACCTCCTTCGCCCTTCCCGCCCGCCGAGGGCGCGTGACGTCAGCGCGTCGCGTCGGCGCGTAGCGTCGGCACGTCGCGTCGGCGGGTGACGTCAGCGCGCCGCGGCCTACTCGCGCCTGCGCGGCTCCCCCTTCCTCCTCCTTCTCCTCCCCCTCTTCCTCCTCCCCCTCTCCGCTTCCCCTCCCCCTTCTTTCGCGGCGCGGTCCCGAGTGCGGAGGTGAGAGCGGGGCGTGCAGACCAAGGCCACTGCTGGATCTTGTGTACCACATTGGGGGGTGCAGAAAAGTGAAAGGCTGCACCAGCAGGGAGGAGAAGACAGGACAGGTGACCCCAAACTGACCAACAAGGGATTCCAGCCCATATACAGCACATTCATTATAGAGCTGAGGGATCACAAGGGTCTCTGGGCTCTTCTCCCCTCTGGGAATGCTTGGCCAGCTTTGCTTGGCTTGGCTTGGGTCTTCTTTTGGTTCCTTCCTCAGAGCACCCAGGAGGACTCTGTCTGTTCTGCCTTCAATCCTGGCCTGCGTGCTCCTGAACCCGGTACCAGAATCCAGCTCCTGAACACAGCTCCTGTCTGCTGCGGGGCCCAGTCTGGGGATCAATACATGTTTGGAGTCCTGCTTCCCAGAAAAGGGGCCAGACATCTTCTGCTGATGGGAAGTAGAGAATAAATCTTTGTTTTATTTTGCTTCCATGCATGCAGCCTTGCTTTGCCTTTCATTAAACTGCCTTTGTCTTAAGCTACGAGTTTCATCTTATTTTCTGCCCCCTGGTCCAGCTAAGAGGAGGAGGAGGGGGAAAGTGATAGAGCAGCTAGGTGGTCACGTGGCATCCAGCCAAACCACCACAGCTATCTTTCAGCCTGCCATGCATCACACTTTTTCTGACATGGGAGCAGAGCAGTCATTTTCTGATGGCAGGCTGATGAGCTTTGCCCCGCAGCCTGCACTGGGCACCATACCCGGAGATTTATTCTTACATATTAAACCTTCTTTTAGCTTCAATATACTAGAAACAAATTTCTACTTCTTGCTTTAAAAAAAAAATCAGAACTCCATTATTTGAAAGTTTGCATATTTGTATACACTTGCCTTTTAAAACATACATAAGGAAATCTACTCAAGAATTATTAACTTATCCAAAAGTTGTACAGACTATATAGTTTAAGATACATAAAAATTTTAGTTTTATAATTAAATACATACCTCTGATGGCAGTTGTGTTAAAAAGTTATGATCTGCAGCAAATGTCCTTATGTTAGAGAGTTGCCCAACAGACAAAGGCAATGTTTCAATCTCATTGAAACTACAGTCCAGTTCTTCTACTGATAGCAACGGCAAGGGTCTGGTGGAGCAGGGATGCAGGGGAGGTCCTGACCACTCCTGTCCACTACCAGGGTGAGGTGGGCCACTCCAAGCTCAAGCCTTCCGCCTCCCTGGAGGCTGCCAAGGAGGACTTGTGAGAAGAAGTTTGGGGAGAAGACTAAGAAGAGCTAGGCAGTGAGGGAGACCTTGGTTGCCCAGCCGGGGAAGTGCACACTCATCGAGGTGCAGGCAGGGGCTGAGCGAGACGTGGAGGTTGCCCTCAGGGTGGGTGTGCCTTGCGGCCAGGGTGTCACTGTGGTGGGTGCCTGGGCACCAGGACATCCAAGCAGGTCAGCAGGATGGGAGGGGTTTTGTGAGGGTTCTGGGTGTGAGCTGGACAAGGATAGCAAATCATGGAAAAACAAATCATGGCCTTAGGGTGAGTGGCAAAGAGTGATGGGGCAGAGAGGAGAGGCAGAAAGAACCATCTTACTCGCAGCAGTGTACAGTGAAAGGACAAGGGAAAACAAGAACAAACTGGAACCCAGGAGGCTCCATCTGAACATGAGGAAAAACTTCTTTGCTGAGAGGGTGGCAGAGCCTGTCCCAGGCTGCCCAGAGAGGTTATGAAGTCTCCTTCTCGGGAGAGATTCCAAACTTGCCTGGACCCTGTGATCCTGGGCCCTCTGCTCTGGGTGACCCTGCTGGAGCAGAGGGGTTGGATGAGATGATCTCCAGAGGTCCCTTCCTACCTCCACCCTTTGGGGGGTGCTTTTATTTGGCTTTGGTGGTTTGTTCAGTATTTTATTGTTGTTGTTGACAGGGAAGTGAGTTGCCAGGTGAGTTTAGAGCACACCTTCCAAATATTAAGAGCTTTGAGGTGCCTTCAGAAAAGGAGAGATGAGAAAGGAAGTGTATTTGGGAGATGTTTGACCCCCGCTGTGCTATTATATTGTACTGGTGTGACCTCAGCGGTCCAGCTGCCATTAAAAGCAGTTTGTTTCTGACCAGAGGAAGGAGAGAGGTGTGCTGAGGGTGCACGTGCCTGGTTTCCTGTGCTAGGTGCACATCTTGTGTAGCCAAATCTGGTGCAAAGGCTCGGTTCTGACTTTAAGTACTGATTGGGCCGGGTGTCTGCTGGGAGCGGGTGAGCGTGGCCCTGGGTTGCTCCCGTCGACTGGAAGCAAGTTTCACCCACAGGCATCTTTTTCTCTCTAGTTTCTTTAGTTGAGAAACCAGATGTACCTCAAGAAGACAAAGCTCTATGTGTCTTGGTAGAAGTTGAAATCTCCGCCATAGTTGAGGATGTGCTTTGGTCATGCCCCTGGGGTAGGTGGTGGTGTCACACACGTGATCACGTGCATGCGTTGGGCACGGAGCGCTGCCCTTCCTACCGACGGGGAAGGGAGTTCAGGCTTAACAAAGGCTTGATGTGTAGCCAGGTCCTGGGGGAGCTGCTGAGACAACCACCTGCAGCACCCAGTGTCCAGGGCAGGGAAAACCACAGGGGAGAGATAAGAGGCCTTGTTGTGCACCTGGTGCCCAGCCAGTGTCAACCCACCGCAGTTCCTTTTTGGTGCCCAACGTGGGGCACGAGCAGCAGTTTTTCTATTGCTTGCTTTAGATATTAGTAGCAAACTCCTGTGCAGGCCACGGAGTTTGCATGCACTACTTCTCTGGTGTTTTGTTACCGAGTTTATCGAAACACTGTCTCTTTGCTCTGCTTCTGTACTGATAGCCTCAATGTGCTGGGGAAGCTTCTGTCTTGGGAGAATGAAGGGACTCGGGAGCACCCTGGCACAAATAGTAACGATGTGTGCCATGCTGGCATCGGTGGCTTTGCTGTGTTGGGGGGGCCACCTTGGGGAGAAAATGATGGTGTCCCCACATTCTCCACGGTGTCCCCTTGTCCCCACTGTGTCCCCATATTCTCCACGGTGTCCTCATGTTCTCCACGGTGTCCCCTTGTCCCCACGGTGTCCCCTTGTCCCCATGGTCTCCATGGTGTCCCCTTGTCCCCACAGTGTCCCTATATTCTCCACGGTGTCCCCTTGTCCCCATAGTCCCCATGATGTCCCGTTGTCCCCCCAGTGTCCCCCTTGTCCCCACGGTGTCCCGTTGTCCCCGCAGCTGTCCCAGCAGCCGGGTCCGGGGTCTCCCATCTTCGTGCCGGGCGAGGGGGGCTGGGCGCTGGCCAAGCTGTGGGTGCGGGGCGCCCACTTCGCGCTGCACGAGATGGTGACGGGGGGGGAGTGATAGAAGGGCTTGGTAGGCACCTGGTGCCGTGCAAGGGTAAACCCACCACACCTTATTTATTTTACTTAACTACTTCTGTAGTGCTATCATATATTTTTGCAAATAGTTTTCACCCAATTGATTTAAATCTTGTCGTTTATATTGGCCTTGATAAGACCTAGCATACAGATTTTCAAAAGGACTTAAATTTTCCTTAGATCTCTGTTTAACCCTAATCCTTAACAAAGCAAGGGGAAGCGCTTGATACCAATATAAATTAGCCTCCTGGCAAATTTTGGCCACCTGTTGTGTTATTAGATGATTCATTTTTTCTACCTGTCCATTTACTTGTGGCCTATAAGGTGTATGTAACTGCCAAGAAGTGTGGAAGCCTCTGGGACACCCCAGTGTGCGTGGTAGGAAGGAGATGAGTTAGGAGGAGACATTTTTTTTTTTTTACTGCAGTTCAGTGGGGATGTTTTTCAGCCCACTCCATTTTGCAGATAGGTAGAAAGGAGTGTAGGGGTCCAGGCAGCTGGTCCAACTCCATGCACTGAGTCTGTGTGGGTAGAAAACAAGAAATCAGCTGAGTCTTGGAACCAGGTGTCCTACTGGAACACCTTCCCCTTTAAAGCCCTTTAAAGGCTTAGAAATGTTGTTTGTTTGGGTTTTTTTGCCATTCTTGCACCTGGAAAGAGCTGATTTGGAGGTAAACCCCAGCTTTCCCCAGACGGGAGCTGCAAACTCCATGCTTTTCTAAATTTTGTTCTACTTTTTCCTTAAACTACAAATTGTTTTGACAATCTTACTTAAAAACTTCGCAAAGCAGTCAGTGCTCCCTCTTTAAAATAATTTTATTCTCTCCTCCCCTGTCTGTGTTTGGCCTTCGTGTGAAATGATTCACTCTTGGCAAGGTTTCTGTGGGAAGGCTAGTTCACGACCTGTACTTGAGAACAGTAGTTCTCTGGTAATCAGCAGATTGCTCAGTGCTTCCCTACTCCTAGATTCAGGTCTTGCATTCTCTGAGGTTACCAAGATATAATGTGCCATGTTTGGAGGGTCAAGCAGTCAGGTCCTAATATGCTACAATATTGAAAAAGAGACTGCAGCACAAAACGTCGCCCCGTGCTGCAGGAGCAGGGCACAGAGGTCCCGGTGGCCTCGCTCGGCCGCCTGCGGGTGCCAGGGTGCCCGTCACCGGGTGTTCGTGGCGCAACCGGGGCGGGGAACCCGCGACACCCTGGCCCTGCCGCTCACCTTGTGCAGGCTCGTGCGCCCGTCGTCATCGGTGGCGGCGGGATCGGCGCCGTGGGCCAGCAAGAGCCGGGCGACGGCGAGGTGGCCGCAGTAGCTGGCGCGGTGCAGGGGGGTGGCACCCCCGGGGGTGCGGGCGTCGCAGTGAGCCCCCCGCTGCAGCAGCAGCCGGCAGACCCCCAGGTGCCCGTTGCGGCTGGCGTAGTGCTGGAGTGGGGGGGGGGGGGGGGGAGGAAGCCCCGTGTCCCGGAACTACAGCTCCCGTCATGCCGAGGGACACCAACATGGCGCACAGGAAGCTCCGCGCCCCGGGAGTACAACTCCCGGCATGCCGAGGGACACCAACATGGAGCCGAGGAAGCCTCCTGCCCCACGACTACAACTGCCGGCATGCCGAGGAACACCAACATGGCGCACAGGAAGCCCCGTTCCCCACGACTACAGCTCCGTGCATGCCGAGGGAAACCAACATGGAGCACTGGAAGCCCTGTGCCCCGGAACTACTGCTCCCGGCATGACGTGGGCGACCATCATGGCGTGCAGGAATCCCCGTGCCCCGGGACTGCAGCTCCCGGCATGCCGAGAGACACCAACATGGGCCCCCAGGTACAGGACCCTACACTTGTCCTTGTTGAATTTATAAATTTATATCCCAGTGCTTCCATCCCCCATTGCCTAATGGGCTCAACATAGTCTTCAGCAGTCCATTATATCTTTCAATCTCTCCAGAGGCTTGTGGGTGATATGGGATGTGACGCACCCATTCAATGCCGTGTTTTTCACCCAGGAGTTTATAAGGTTATTTCGCAAATGTGTCCCATTCTCTGATTCAATCCTTTCAGGAGTATCATGTAGCCATAAAATTTGCCTTTCAAGGCCTAAGATGGCGTTTCGGGCAGTGGCATGATTTACAGGGTATGTTTTGAGCCAACCAGCAGTTGCTTCCACCATGGTGAGTATGTAGTGCTTGCGGGTCCATCCCCTCCACGGGGTCCCTCCCCTCCGGGCTGGCGGCGGGGGGAGCATCGCTGCCGGTGTCCGGTGTCCGGTGGCGGGAGGTCCCCGGGACCCCAAGCGGGATGCCCCGGAGGGCTGGAGCGCGGCGGATCGTTGTGCTCATCGTTACCGGCTCCCCCGTGGCTGGGGGAGGCTGAACCAAAGGACCCCGAGGATCGTCGGGGAGATGCCGGGGAGTCCCGTCCCGTCCCTCCGCCCAGCCCGGTCGGTTTCTCCCGTGGGGTTCCCCGGTGCCCCGCTCGCCCCGAGCTGCGGGCCGGGAAGGGGAGGAGCCCGGCCATCTTGTCTGGCTCGGCGTTGCGAACGCGAAGGTGCGAGAGTCTTCACGGTGAGGGTGACGGCGCCTGGACCGGGCTGCCCAGGGGGGGTTGTGGAGTCTCCTTCTCTGGAGGGGTTCAAGACCCGCCTGGACTTGGTCTGGGTGACCCTGCTCTGGCAGGGGGGTTGGACTGGATGTTCTTTTGAGGTCCCTTCTAACCCCTGACATTCTGTGATTCTCTGATTCCATGATTCTTCTGATGATTCTGATCTTCTGATCTTCTGATGATCTGATTCTTCTATGATTCCATGATTCTGTGACCTTCTCCCTCACCAAAGAAAAAAACCACGACGAGACACGTTGGGGTTGGGAGGGTTTGGGTTTGGGGTTTTTTTGGAGGTTTTGGGGTTTGTTTTTTTTGGCCAAACTCCCCGGACCAAAAAGCTGCTGGTCCTCCCATACTTCCAAAGCCTCCACTTCCCCGATGACTTAAACCACGGGGGGTGGCATTATAAAAAGGAACCAGCTGGGCTAAACGTTGGCCCTGTGGAATAAAACAAGGGGGAGCAGGGGTCCAAATCATAATTTGAATCTCCTCCTCAGAATCCGAATCAATAACTCCAGGAAGAACAAAAAGTCCCAATTTTGTCGTTGAAGACCTGCGAATTAAGAATGCATGAATATTAGGAGGTAAAGGACCCCACACCCCTGTCAGAACAAGGGTAAGCTCAGTAGAGGTAAGGGTTACTGCTTCTCGGGAGGCCAGGTCCAGGCCGGCACTTCCAGCGGTTGCTGGGGTGAGTAGAGCTTCCCTCTGTTTCTGATGGAGGAAAAAAGAGGACAAGAATCTTTTTCTTCAAAGGAAGAGCAGAGGAAATTATGAAATCCATAAAAAATAACTCATAACAAAAACCTATTTTGCATATCGAAACTATTATTAAAAATACAACAAAAGCTAGAAGTACCAACTAGAAACAGCATGATACTTCATTAATTAACAGAAATTCTATTTTGCAACTGCTGGAGCTCCCAATCTTTTTAATGGTGTTATGAAAAAGTGGGGAGGGTGCAGGTATAGAACAGAAAACCACTCATTATGCTTAAAGGAGTTTACAGACTTTTTTCATGAAGATCCACATGGTTATCTTAAAGCTTTTGTTCAACCTTTTAGTCTGGGTTGATGGGCTGAGGCCAACGGTATGAAGTTCCACAGGACCAAGTGCAGGGTCCTGCACTTTGGCCACAATAACTCCAGGCAGTGCTACAGACTGGGGGAGGAGTGGCTGGAGAGCGGCCTGGTGGAGAGAGACCTGGGAGTGCTAGTTGACAACCGGTTGAACATGAGCCAGCAGCGTGCTCAGGTGTCCTGGAAGGCCAACGGCATCCTGGTTTATATCAGAAATAGTGTGGCCAGCAGGACCAGGGATGTGATTCACTCCCTGTACTCAGCACTGGTGAGGCCTCACCTTCAGTACCATGCACAGTTCTGGGCTCCTCACTTCGAGAAGGACATTGAGGTGCTGGAGAGGGTCCAGAGGACCGACCGCCGCCGGGACTTCCCTGGCACGCTGCTGGCGGGGCTTGGCTTGTCCTAGCATTGAAAAAAAAAAAAAAAAACCGATCCAAACACAGCAAAGGCGGGAATTTTAAGCCAAGGGTAATTTTTAAAGCTTACTTCTACAAGTGTGACGGTAAAGAAATGGAACGTTATAGTAAATCCCAACGCGGTGCTCTACGGTGTTGTAGACCTGCCCTGCGCTCACCTACCGGGCAATTCGAGTGGCTCAGAGAGGGGAGGAGAGACCCTTCCTCCTCCTCCTCCTCTTCTTTCTCCTGCCTACGTAATCCAGGCTGTGCCAGGGCAAGCAGCAACCCCAACCCGTGCTGGCTGGGAGGTCCCCGCAGCCCCCCTCGCCCATAGCGCAGCCCCTCGGGCTGGGGCCTGGCAGGAGCCCCGGGGCTGTTCCTGGAGGAAACGCTGAGGAAACGGGGCTTTTGAAGGATAATCTGTTTATATTATTAATCAAAGACTGGCGCTGCCTCATCAGGAATGGTTTAACCAAAGACGAGGAGCCTGAGGTGGTCTGAGGGGAAGCTGAGGCCTGAGGTGGTCTGAGGGGAAACTGAGGCCTGAGGTGGTCTGAGGGGAAGCTGAGGCCCGAGGTGGTCTGAGGGGAAGCTGAGGCCAGAAGTGGTTTAAGGGGAAGCTGAGGCCTGGGGTGGTCAGAGGGGAAGCTGAGGCCCGAGGTGGTCTGAGGGGCAGCTGAGGCCTGAGGTGCTTTTAGCAGGTGTGTTTTGGCTGTTTTGATAGAAAGTGACTTCATTTGCAAGTCTAACAGTACAGAACATTAATGGCAGACTGTCAATATATTTTCTTCCTGATCTAGCAATAGCTTCACAGCCAGATACTACTTCAGGGTAAATGTTATTTTATTTGTATCATCTGGAGTAAAGAGGAGCCTTTCCTTTGTCCTGTAGAGCTATTTTAATCTCTTCCCAGTTCAAATTTTATATTTTTAAAAACAACTTCTAGCAAGAAAGCTATTCTGTAAAATTTTTTTAATTGCACTACTTCTGTAACTGCAGGTATGAAAGTAAATAACTCATTCACTGTCCACCCTGAGATTGTTCTTCTTCTGCTAGACTGAGCTGCTGGGTTCCCATGACCTTTCTGTCCTCATCCTTAACTGTGACTTCCATCTGCAGCACCATGGCGGGGCCCAAGTGGACATCTATGAGAAGCTGCCGGTTCCCTTTGGGCTCGTCCGTTTTGGGGTGGCCCCAGACCACCCTGAAGTGAAGGTTGGTGCTGACTTCCTCCCCTTGCACGTGTAGGTGAACATGGTGATGGTGGTGAGTGCAGGCGAGGCAGTTGCCATCCTTTGTGGTGCTGTGAGCTGTCAGCCTCTCAAGGCTCAGTGGGGTGTGGAGCTGGAGAGGTCCAGATCTCCTCCTTGTCCTTGCTGAAGCCCAGAAAGGCCATGGGACGTCTGGCCTTAGGGCTCTGAAACACAGTGGTGCTTAGGGACAGGGGGCAGTGGTTCCCTGGCAGTGCTGGGGAAACGGTTGGACTCCATGAGCTGAAAGGGCTCTGCCAACTCAAAGGATTCTGTGATTCTGTGGCTGTTTTCTGTTTATGACAGGCCAGTGTCAGGGGCTCCTGTCCCCCGGTTATTTGCTCCTCCTGGGCATGCCCAGTGCTTCACTGGAGTCTGAACAGGAGGCATGGGAGATGAGCTGGGTTTCCATGCTGCTGAGGCTCAGAACCTGGTGTGCTCCAGCAACCAGCTGCTAGTCGCCGTGCACAGAGCCCCGGGGCTCGGCTGGGCTCTGGGCTGGGGAAGCCAAGGCCAGCGAGGGCCACGTGCCTCTCTGAAGCACGGTACGGGGAAATAAACCAACAACAACGTGAGGGGCTACAGGAAAATAAACCAACAACAGTGTGAGGGGCTACAGGAAAACAACCCAACAACAGCGGGAGGGGCTACGGGAAAACAACCCAACGACGTCACGAGGGGCTACAGGAAAACAAAGCAACAACATGAGAAGAGCTACAGGAAAACAACCCGACGACGTTGTGAGGGGCTACAGGAAAACAAAGCAACAACATGAAAAGAGCTACAGAAAAACAACCCAACGACATCGTGGGGGGCTACAGGAAAACAACGCGACAACATCGCGAGGAGCTACGGAAAACAACGCAACGACGTCGCAGGGGGCTACGGGGAAACAACCCGACGACGTCATGAGGGCCGCACATTGCCTGCCCGGGCCCGGTCTCCCCGAACCGCCGCTTACCCGCAGCTCCCAGCCCGATAATCCCCCGGTGCCGCTCCCTGCTCCCGACGACGAACGCGACCCCGACGACGAACGCGACGCCGACCCACGCTCCCGCCCGCGGCGCAGCGCAGCCCACCTCACCTCAGCACCCCCCTCAGCGCCGCCCTCTCCCTGCGGCCGCCGCTCCCACTGCGGCCACTGGTGGGCGCCGCCCGCCCTTAAATAGGCGAGAGAGGGGCGGGGCGAGGTGTGCGCGCGGCCGAGGGGCACGCAGGAGTGGTCCCGGCACGTGCCGCGTGCCCCTTGTCGCTCCCAGGACCGGGAGACGCCCACCCTCCCCCGGGTTCTGGCCCCAAAAAAGCACCTCCGGAAAGAAGCGATTTTGGGGCTTTGCTTGCCCCAAAAAAAGGAGCATTTTTGGGGCATTTTCTTCTCTCCAAAAAGAAGCATTTTGGGGGTTTTTTCCTGGTCCCTGAAAGAAGCGATTTTGGGGCTTTCTGGCCCCAAAAAGCAGCAAATTTGGGGCCTTTTCTTCCCTCCAAAAGGAAGCAATTGGGGATTTTTTTTTCTTGGTCCCTGAAAGAAGCAATTTTTGGGCTTTCTGGCCCCAAAAAGCACCTCCAGAAAGAAGGGGTTTGGGGCTTTGCTTGCCCCTCAAAAACCAGCATTTTTGGGGCGTTTTCTTTCTCCCAAAAAGAAGCATTTTGGGTCATGGCTTTTGGTGGCTTTCTGATACATACACTTCAGTAGTAGGTGGGTAATCATTGCTGGTGCAGGCCTTTGTGACATCACAGCTACATGAGGACGTACATGATCACAGATACTGCAGGCCTTTGTGACATCACTGCTCTAAGAGTATCTGGGTGATGAAGGCTGGTGCAGGCCTTTGTGACAGCATAGCTCCAGGAGGAAGTAGGTGATCACGGCTTGTGCAGAAATTTATGACATAACTACAGAAATAGGTTTGTGATCATGGCTGGTGCAGGCCTTTGTGACATCAGAGCTCAACACGTTAAGTGTGGCCTCAGGGCGGGTGAGGGCCTTTATGACGCAGCTGCCTGGGGCAAGAATGGACATTCATGTAGACAAAGCACTGTAGAGACATCTATTAGAGAAGAATTAAAATAACTTATAAAGAAGCCTGTTTTCCTGTGGATTTGAGTCTTATCTTACTGCTTTCCTTCATCATCTGTTCTCAAAACCTTCTCCCTGTTGCTGTGCTCAGTACAGGGCAAACCACTGCAATGCTCCATCTGCCTTGTCATGGATTTGCACTATTCCCTGGGGAGCTGTACCTGGGTTTAAGCTACATATACATCAATCAGCAAGTGGTAAAACATGTGGTAATTGATATACTAGTCGGCCAAAGAGAATAAACTGGAGTTTACATGGTTTCTTTTTGATTGGAGGCATTAGTTCAGGCTGTTTGCCAATTCAGGTGGAATTTGACACCTAAAGGAAAAGCCTTGTCAAATAATCACTAACCTGTCATTTTGTCTCAGTGCTTGAGGCACACAGTAAGATATTAATAAAAAAAGAAAAGCTGTCAGGAAAACACTTGGGATGCTCAGACAGATTAGTGCCTCACACCATTCCTGAAGATAAAGCTGTTCAGTGAAACTGTGCTGAACCTGGCCTCAATTTATTGGTACATCACTCTTCTTTCTACAGAACCAGAGACACTCCTGTCCTTTCACCCCAGAATCACCTCTGCTCTGAGAGGAAGTACTAGCTGCTTTAACCTGAGTGGTCTGCATGCCTGACAATGTTCTGCTGCTGCTATTCAGGCTCCTGTTAAACTCACCACCCCCACCAGCGTCTGGGGGCTAGTCTGGTGCCCATCGCCCAGGGAACCTTCTGCCATGTTCTCACCTCTCCTCTCGTCTATGAAAGGCATCAAAATGTTGTAGTTGTGTCGGCAGAACGTGTCCACTGCAGCCCGTCTCTGCGCCAGGAAGTCTGCCTGCTTGTTCCAGTACTTGGCAAGAGATTCACCCATGGGGGTGTCAGCCTCATACAGCCCCACATCGCTGTCGAAGTGTACGTACTGCTCCTGGTTGTAGATGCTCCTCTGCACATACCTCACTCGCTCAGTGCCATTTAGATAGTGACATTCAGCCTCAAATATCTCCTGGAAAAGTCCTGTTTGCACAGGAGACTGGTCAGGGGAGGGCAGGGAGGCACCGACTGGTAAGCTCCTCCAGGAGAGAATTCCAACCAGGAATCTCTTGTCGCTGACCAACTACAGAACCTAGTGAGCCCAACTTCATACTTGACTGAGTGGCTGAGCTGGTTTACGGTGAGGAAATCATTCTTCCAGCAGTGGCAGTGCTACGTAGGCTGTAGGGCTGCAGGACTCTGACTTTCCTCGAGCTTTTTTTCCCCAGCCTTTGCTTGTGTGTAGAGGGTGCTGTGTCGAGGTGCAGTACTGATGTTGCTGGACCTGCTGTGTTAGGAATCTGAAAGTTAGGAAGATGGTAACAATTAGAAGGATGCTCATTAGCCTAATGAAGCGATGGCAGCGTAGCTATGGGGGTGGGGCCGCGGCGGGGTCATGCCGAATGAAGGGGGTTGGGTGGAGCCCCTAGCTCTCTTGTTTTTGCTCCCTGCATTCGGGGGGAGAGAAGCTGCCCTCATGGTGGAGAGAAGTCGTCCCCACTGCGTCTCCTGTTTCTCCTTCTACTCCTGCTGTCTCCCGAGGATCCTGCTGGGTACCGGGATCAGCTGCCCAGGGGGTTTGTGAAGCGAGCTTTTCGTCAGCCATTACCACGTGAGGACTGAGCTCGCTCCGGAGCGCTCCTGCGATCATCGCGCCCTCCCTGCTCACCAGGAGCTGCCAGCCCTTCCCCCCCCCCCCCCCCCCCCCTGCGTGGGTCGGCGCCGAAGGGGAAAGTGCGTGCACCCGAGAGGGGGTGGGCGTGGGG
>WUAM01001691.1:0-37103 GCA_024336885.1 Actenoides hombroni
GCACAACTACTATATTGCTGAGACATGAGCCTGTGGGAGGTGAGGATGCTAGTGTAAGGCAAGGGATAAGGTGTGATATTGGGAGAATACTCTCTTCTTGACCCTTGCTGAATGGCATATTACACTTGGCTTTGCTCCTTGATTTAGAAGACATAGACTGCCAAGATGATGATGATGATGATGATGATGACCATCTCACACCAGGGGCAAACCCCACTTTTAGAGTCTTGAACCTTCTTTCAGTGTAGGTCATCTTCTCCATATCAGCCAGAGCTGCAGGAGTGACATGATTGGTTTGAAAAAGCCAATAAATGTAAATTATTCCTAGGATTTCAATGCCAGAAACTTGATAATTTCTCTGAAGCCACCTTCTCCCTCTCCACCATCATCTCCTTCTTCTTCTCCCCCTTCTCCCTTCCCACCTTCTCCTTCTTCTGCTCCCTTCCCACCTTCTTCTCCTCCTCCTCCTTCTCCCTCCCCACCTTCTTCTTCTCCTCCTCCCCCTCCTCCATCCCCACCTTCTTCTTCTTCTCCTCCCTCCCCACCTTCTTCTCCTCCCTCCCCACCTTCTTCTTCTTCTCCTCCTTTCTCCTCTCTTCTCCTTCCCCACCTTCTCCTCTCTTCTCCCTCCCCACCTCTTTTATCTCCTTCACCTTCTTCTCCAGCCCCTTCTCCTCCTGCCCCAGCCCCTTCCCCAGCTCCGTTGCCCTTCTCTGGCCACCCCCCAGCCCCCCAACACCCATTGCCCCTTCGGGTTTCCCCATTGGCCCCCTGGGTGGCCCTTTTGTCCCTCGGCTGTCCCCATTGTCCCCTTGGGTGTCACCTTTGTCCCTTGGGTGTCCCCATTGTCCCCTGGATGTCCCCTTGGGTGGCCCCATTGTCCCCTTGGGTGGCCCCATTGCCCCCTGGATGTCCCCTTGGGTGGCCCCTGTGTCCCCTTGGGTGTCCCTTTTGTCACTCGGGTGTCCCCATTGTCCCCTCGGGTGTCCCCATTGTCCCCTGGGTGTCCCCTTTGTCCCTCCGGTGTCCCCATTGTCCCCTTGGGCGTCCCTTTTCGCCCTCTGGTGTCCCCATCCGCCCCTTGGTTGTCCACCTTTTCCCCTTTATCAATCATAATTTGAGGTCAAGTGATGTATTCAGGTCAGTATATCAGCCAATACCTACACTGGATCAACTTTGAGTTACATGTGAAGCCTCAGGTTTTCTGCTCACACTCAAGAGTGAATTATGTTATTCATATATGATCTTCCCCACATGAATCACATGGATTCTTATGTTTCATATCTGCTTACTGTAAGAACCTCCCAAAACATACTTTGGTAGTATATACACATTTATTAGCTGTTGCACTTCTGGTTTCCTTACTCTCTCTAGCAACCCCATGAAACTCTTGGAAACCCTGTAAAAAGTCTTAGCATTTGCCTGTATTGGACAAAATATTTAGAGCTTTAGATGAGTTCCAGTGCCTTCAGTTGCAAGAGAGTTGCATGAATTCCAAACAGGTTCTATTTCTCTTGCATTCCTGCAGGCAAAGGAAGGTGCAGAAGTAGAGAAGGATGAATGGAGGATTAATCTCACCTAGAACTGTCTCAAGTTCAATGTCCAGCCTAAGCTAATTGTTTAGAGATAAATAGGTATTTCCACAGAGCAATTCAGTTCCTCTTGAAAGAAGCTGATACAACTGATGCTGTGAATTACCCTTTTAGATCTGCTGTCCTCTATTAACTATGCTCTGCCTTCAAACAACAGGCTAATAAATACTTTATTGACTTGCATGATAGATTTGTTTTTAAAGTCACAGGGTAGCCTTTTATTCTTTCTGTAGTCTTCTTTCATTCTGATTCAGGTTGTAGTTTCTTCAGGATCTTTTGAGAAAGCACTTTCCAGAGACACACACAGTACAGCTCAGACCAAACAGCTTAGCCTCACACTTAAGGCTACAAAAGACAAGAAACCTCATGTCCCTGCTATAGACATTGTAGCTTCAGGGAAGTGTGCAGGAGAATTACAGTGGTTTGAATCTCAGGCTCCCTGGGTGGGACCCAGGCTGCTGTGGAAAGTGGGAAAAAGTTGTGAAACAGCTGGTGCAACTATTCCATATGAGGTAGACTATCCAATTCTTGACAGTGATGACTCACAGTCACTCACCTGAGGTGACACCAGGTATGAATCACTTGAAACGGGCAGTCTGTGTAGTATTTGTATGTGCCCACTTGATGGAAGTGAATTAATTATTTAACCAATTAGGATAATTTTGTGAAATAAATACCATCTTCTTCCAATAAGGTATCTCATTGAGTTTGGCTACTCTAAGTTCCTGCCCCCTGATGGGTTGTGTACAGATAAACAAACTTATGGAAACAGACACCTCTAAGAAAACAAAACAAATCAACCAGTCTGATGGCACATTTAGAATGCCCATAAGACACTGCCAGAAACACCATATCACTGCACTTTTCTTTCAGAACTGGATCTGAACAGAATTGTTCATTATCCTTATCAATATACTTAGAAGTATACAAACTGGTTTTGTTCAGACTTGAGAAAAGGCAGCTTACAGGGAGACCTGATCACCAACTGAAGGGTTACGTGTGCTGAAAAGAATCATTGAGTTGATTGGAGAAGTGCTGTATTAACTGATTCTGATGTCATAATACTGCCTGTTGATTTATCAGATTGATATTCTGATTTTTCTTTTAAAATTAAAAGTATTTGTAAGAAGCATTATTCTGAAGAGTAGTAGCAGATTTATGGCTTGGTGTACAAGGGAACTAGAAGTAAAGTTTGTGATGTGGTCTGATTTTGTGTCTTTTAAGATTAAAAAAGCCATATTCTATTTTGAAACAGCATTTCCATAGTCAGTGGGGCTTTCACAAACTTCATTTTGATGTTCTTGATTTGAAAGCCACTAAGAATTTGAATAAAGTCTTTGTGCAAATTGTTTAGATAAATCCCAGATAAAAAATCTGGTCCATGATCAGGGCTCTGTAACAAAACTGCATAGGGCATTAGAAAATTTGAATCTGGCGGATCCCATGGATCTGAGCATACCCTGCTATGCGATAGCATACTCCAGTGATGTTCTTACTGGAAAGATTTTTAGGAATTTCAGGACCTATGGAGAAAAAAAGGTGTTCTACTCTTGAATTAATTAAATAATGTAAAAAACACTGGGATTTTGAAGGCTTTTTTTTTTTTTATTCATAGATAAATATTTAAATATTGTAAAAAAATATCTACTACTAGAGTAAATTCTTGGTTCCCTAGCAAATGCTTTTCAGAGAAGAAAAATATGTGCTCTAAAAAGTTGTCATTTTACTGGCAAAAATATCTTTAATATTGATATCATCTGCATGTTAACACAGAGTTAGAACGTGCTGCTTGATGGAGTCCACTGCTGAAATGGACACCAGGTGACTCAGGTTGTCTTCTGCTTTTAATACAGGTGAAAAACCTGAATTTTTATGATGTTGTTCTGGACTTTATATTAATGGATTCCTTTGAAGATTTGGAAAACCCCCCAATCTCAATACAGAATGTAGTCAATAATCGCTGGCTAAATTCATCTTTCAAAGAAACTGTAAGTACCTCTGGCTGCTTTCAGCATCATTATTCTCTAGCACATGACAAAAAAATTGATAAATATAACATTTCTGTAAGGCCAGAGCTGTTCTTCTGGTGCATTTGGGATATAAATGTTTTCTCTTCTGCACTATTGAAATGCTGCTTTCTAAGTATGTTCAATAGCATATTAGAAACAAATCTCTAATTGGCCATAGACTACAGAAGACCTTACGATTTAATGTGAAAAATCAACATCACAGAAACTTTGATAATATCAAAAAGAAGCAAGGTAAGACCACAGGTCATTTTCAGCCATTCCCTATCCATTTAAACCACATAATTACATTATTATTTTTAATATCAGGGGACAGTGGTGATTGCAAGATCATCATAAGACCAGAATAATAATCCTAAAAATAAAATAATCATTGACCTGTTATAATAAGCATTTCAGAAAACAAAACACAACAAAACAACAAAAAACGATGGCTGGGAAAGAAGTCTTGCATACCTTGCCAAAGAATTGTGAAACTTGGTTCATATCTTTCCTTCTCACAGATAAGTGGGATCTTAAAGAAGTGAAAGATACTGGTCTAAATTAAAAACTCCAATATACTTGCATCTCTATTACAAGTAAGTCTGTGGTTGTTCTTCATCAGTGCTCAGAAAAACTACAATCACATTTTTCTGCGAGTAACTGAAATAGTTCCTATCCAGTTTTAAGGTGGGCTCCCATCCCTCTGCATGTCTCAGTGTGGTAGCCTGTCTCTGGGCAGTCACAGCCACAGCCACATAACAGACACTGTGTAATAAAGGTTCCCAAAAGACAGATGTCATATTATAGTACTACTGCTGTTATTTGGTTTGTGAAATCATGGCCATGGGCTAATAGGCTGTAAAAATGCCCAAAGTGACATGCACAAGTGCTCTGACTCTCCCTGTTCCCTGCTAGTCACCTAAAAAAAAAAAAAAATAATATTTAAATTTTGTTGCTTTTTTTCTGTTTAAAAAATCTCTGTCCAGACTCAAGGATTCTTGTCCCTTTTCTGTTTGATCCCCTGCCAAGGATTAATTCACTGCACACACTCCTGCTGCATCCACATTATCAATTACCTTGTAAAGATCAGGCTCATTACACATTTATTACAGAGTTAATTGTGCATAAACCCACTGATACTTGGGGTACCAGGCATTTGAGGGCCATGGGAATTTTTGTCTTCTATCACAATATGAATTTTTCTGCATAGGAATAATTACCAAAAGTAGTTGTGGGTTTTTTGTGTTTGTTTGTTTTTGTTTAATTTTGGTGGTGGGTTTTTTTGTTGTTTTGTTTTGTTTTTAAAAAATCTTCATTTCTTGCTTTGGTGAGCACAGGCCAGCAGTTATGAGACAAAATATTTTACTTACATTGGGATTACTTACAGGACAGCTGGATTTCCTTTTAGTTTAGTGAGAATGACTTAATGCTTAAGTCCTAGAAAGCCCTTTCTGCTCTTCAAAGCATCTTAGGTGATCTGAAAGAGGGTGACTTAGATGTGAAATTATGATGAAAGCACAGGAATTTTTGTAGGGGTTTGAGGCTTTATTTGGTTAGGGTTTAGGTTTAGGGGTAGGGTTACTGTTAGGGTTAGGGTTAGGGGTTAGGGTTAAGGTTAGGGTTAGAGTTAGGGTTAGGGGTTAGGGTGAGGTTAGGGATAGGGTTAGCGGTTAGGGTTGGGGTTAGAGGCTAGGGTTAGGGATAGGGGTTAGGGTTAGGGTTAGGGGGTAATGTTAGGGTTAGGGTTAGGGTGAGGCTTACGGTTAGGGTTAGTGTTAGCGTGAGGGTGAGGGTTAGGGAGAGGGATAGGGAGAGGGTTAGAGCGAGGGTTAGGGTGAGGGTTGGGGTGAGGGTTAGGGTTAGGGTGAGGGTTAGGGTTAAGGTGAGGGTGAGGGTTAGGGTCATTAGGATTAGGGTTATACCATTATTTTCCTCAATCTCACCAACGTGACTTAGCAGTTTTAAGCATTAGAAAATGTGAATGTTTCTCCATAGAAATCCATTGCAATATACCAAATACAACAAAGAAAAGAGAGAAATGTATGTATTCATGTATCTGACACTGAATGGAGCCATGTATACAATTAAGGTTTTCACTGGGAGTTGTTAGCAACAGATCATTTAATAAGGAAATCTATGCCTGCAAATGCTATTTCAAGTTACATTTTCAAGACAATTCAGGATAAAACAACAATATCATATATTTTTTTCTGTTATTTCACAGAATTATTTAACAGAATTATGAACTTTATGTATTCCAGATATATCATCCCAGTTATTTAACATTTTGTTTGGGATTTTTTGTTTGGTTGGATTTTTTTCAAGGCTAATAGTTCTTAATGTTACACACTCGGAGCTTTTTACATTACCTGCAAATACTCCAGCTTTACAGACACTTCTTAGTCATCTTTTAACCAAACTACACGTTTCTTTCCTTCAGTCCTCAAATCAAAACAATTTGCTTGCTGATTACAAGATATATGCAGAGAATATTCACCATGGGAGGGCAGGCAGCTTATTTCTACCCTTCATCAAGTGGTTTTGCAGTCACTAGATAGGTACTTTTAAGATGGGGCTCTATTAATTACCAGATTACTTCCTCGTGGAAACTGAAGATAAACTTAGTTCTTTACTGTTTACTGTTAACTGAAGATAGTAAACCTACTGCTTAGGAGTAATATCTCAAATTTTGAAAGAGTACTCTTTCAAAACACTGTTGACTACATTTGACATATTGAATAAGAATACTCACCTTCAATGGTAAAATTTAAGAGACAATTGTACCCTTTCCTCATATAGGAAAGTGCAGAGCACCTGTAAAATAATTTTAGGTGAAAAATTGTGAACAAAGTAGTTCTTCCTCAAAGCTCACAAAATGAAAATGTAGACAGTTTTGAGCAAAATTTGTCATGTTCTCAGGTGTTCTAATGCCTGCCCAAGTCTCCTTGGATCTGTGCTGCTACCCACTAATAAATATCCTCCTTTTGTTCAAGTGAGTAAATGGCTTTTGCTTTTGAAGTGAAAGTTGTGCCCAAGTCACAGGATGACTCTGGATTCACTGGAATTTCTTACTCTCTTGTTTGATTAACCTGCAAGCAAACAATGGTCACCCTAGGGAAGGATGTAATTCCCACAGATAACAAACTTCATCCTCAAACCTTTAATTTCTCCACACTCATGTATTCCTGAACATCAGCAGAATCCTTGCTGAGCCTCTCAGCTCAGATCTTGAGATTTAACCAGAGTTTTGCTTCGTTATTTGAATAAATTAACTCCTTTTTTAACCAATTCTTGGAGGTCAAGTCTCCAGGTAGAGTTCACGTGTGGAACTCTGATGCTTCAGCAGGTTCTGTCCTTTAAGACTGGGTGAAATTCTGCACCAGAGACAATACTGATGAGGAACAGAGACTGGGGGAACTGGAGTTATGGGGGGCTGCGGAGCTGTGGGGGCTAGGATGGGTTCAGGGGCTGCGAGGAATGGAGCTGGGGGGGGAGTGTGTGTGTGTCAGAATGCAGAGGGTGGCATGGGGAGGGCTGGAACTGTGGGGAGCTGGTGTGGGGGCCAGGAGATGAGGGTTGGAAGGGGAGCAGGGAGCTGTACATACACCTCCCACCCCCCACCCCCAGCTCCATACCATGTTCACCCTCATCATGGGCAGGGTAGGGTGGCATTTGGGGGGGGGGGGGGAGGGGGCCCCGGGGGATGGGTGGGGGCTGTGCGGGGGGCAGGGGGGGGGGGGGGGGCGGCGTGCCGCTCCCGTCCTTACCAGTGTCTCAGAAGGATTTACACAACAGCAATAATTCTCATGATCTAAATATAATTATCAACTATAACATTACCCATAGGAGGCCCAGGTAAAAAAAAGACCACGTTTAGTGTATTAATTATGTTAGTATACAACACAGCATACCTAAAACAGAAAGAACAAAATCCTGAGATTAAGTTCAGACTATTCATTACAAAAATCAGGGATATCAAGAAACTGGAGTAATAAACAGATCTTTTTGCCTCTCAAGTACAGGGATACTGCTATCCATCTTGGGTCACCAACCTTCTAATGGCCTTCCAATCCACACTGTATACTGGAGGAACCATGTCCCTTCTCCAAGTTGACAGTTATTATAGTGGTGCGGGGGTTCTCCCCGCTGCAGCCTGGAGGGAGTGCTTGTATTTCAAATGAGACACATCCCCCTCCGCTTGTTGTAACCGATTCCCCTTCCCTACAGAACGCCACGGTCACAGCCCGTTACCCGCCCGACGACAGCAGCGAGGGCAGTGCCCCGTGAGGTGCGTGCAGGGCACATCGCTCCAGCAGAGCTCACACTCCAGCAGCCGCCCCCAGCTCCCAGCGGCCAACACCGGCGAGCTCCCGCGGGCTCCCCCGAGCTGTCCCGGGCTCCCCCGAGCTGTCCCGGGCTCCCCGCGCTGCCCCGGGCCCCCCCCGGCTCTCCCCGGCCCCCCCGCGCGCCCCCGGCGCCCCCCGCGCGCCCCGGGCTGACCAGCATAAAGCCTGCCTTGGGCCTCATTTACCAAGCAGACAATTTAGTATTTAGTATCCTTTTTAAATCACATGAACTCAACTGCAAGCTGCTTTCCTCCCCCACTGTCACTCCATTCCCAACACCTTTTTCATACTAATGTATGCACATTCTGTGAGGACTGCCAATATGCAGCATCCCCCTCACCTTGGCAATTGGCAGCTGTCGTCCATCACTTCATCAAATGCTACATGTCAGCTAGAAAGCAGTTGTGTTTCTTAGGCACGTCAATCTTCTGAGCATCCAATCTTTAAGTCATCAATCTGCTCAAAACACTAGAAAAACTCATTTGGGTGAAATCTTACTTGATCCTCTATTTTCTTTTGTCTCTACTTTTAAATATAGCAGAAGACAAAATATAGCTAAAGAATAATTATGGTGCCCTATATAATGTTTTTTAAATGGTTAAGAATAAAATACCAATATATTTTAAAAATGAGGTGGCAACAAAATCTAGATTTTTACTTTTTATATCATAAAAATTTGTCAGGAATTCAGAGCTCTAAGAATAGAAATAAGAAATTTTGAAGATAGTTGCAGTGTATTATGCCTTTGAAAAAGTTGCTTACATGATAAAAAATAGATTACAGGAATCTCAAATGGTGTTAATCCATCATTACCATAACAACTTGAACACTGAGTATGATCATATAAAAATACTTTAATAAGGAATATTTTCATTTAACATACTTCAGTTCTTAATTTAAGTCTCAGTGAGGATTCTTAAAAGAAAACTTTAAGAAGCTACTTTATATATATGAAGCTCCTTACATAAATGTTATTGGGTGTTTGGTATAACTCTTCTTTAGGTAGATTTGATACTTAGACCAAATTGGTACTTAGCACAGAGACAGGCTGCCCGGAGTGGTTGTGGAGGCTCCATCTGTGAAGATGTAAGGCCATCTGGGCATGGTCCTGGGCATGCAGTTCCCTGTGGTCCTGCTTGAGCAAGGGAGGTTGGACCTGATTACTTCAGAGGTACCTTCTTACCTCAATCACTCTGATTTTGTGGCCTCTGACCACAAGGACTGTAGCCACTTTTCTGGTTCTTTGGAGTAGTGCAACACTCTAGAATGAAAGGAAAAAGCACATAAAACCTATCTTCAAATACACAGGTTGGTGATATTCTCATTGCAAGAAATTAATGTCAGCTTTTATCTTCCTATAAAAATACTAGAAATATTTTTTTACATCTGTTCTGTCACACTTTCTTCTCTTAACATGCATTTTCAGTCATTTCAGTTTGCTCCCTGGACATGAAAGATTTTTATTGATGTAAGACACAGCATTTATATTAAGTCCTGTGTGTCCCATCCGCTACCCAATTTTAACACTACTTCAGGAGCAAGTTTTGTAATGTATGCTATCTGGGGAGATTTTCATACAGGAAAAAATCCTGAGCTAAACATTAGAATTAGATTCAGAAGGGCCCTCAGAATGCTCTTTCTCGTGCTTTTTCAAGCTGTCCTGATCTCTGACTGTTCCTCCCGCAGCTTCCACTGCACCAGCCAAAGAAGCCCAGGTCTCTCAGCCTCTCCACACATCACCCCTAACCCCATCTTGGCAGACTTTCTCTGCTCACGTGACAGTTCCTCCACACTCCTCCAGAACCCACAGTGGGTCACATGTGGCCACACCAGAGCCGAGTCAGGATGGACAATGAGTGCCCTTGTCTGGGTGTCCACACACATTGCTGGGCTCAAACCACCCAGGAGGCTCCTGAAGGACATTGATGAGAACTTCCCAAGCGTGCAGAGATGTTGATAGGAAAATCCAAGTCCATCATGAGCTGAACCGACAATGCCAGCACCCTGGGGGTACCGGTGGGTCCTAATGACTGAGCAGTGTCACCCTGAGCAACATCACGTGAGGTACCCACCCACCCTGGTGTTTGTCCTTTGGCAAGGTCATGGTGCCGCTACCAGCCCCAGTCACTGGCCAGACTTTCCCCAGACTGGGATAGCACTCAGAGGTTCAAGGGCCTAGCTGGCAGATACATTTGTCCAAAGAAGGCTCTTTTATTCTGTTTTTCTGAGATCATTCTTAAAACTTGGAAGGTGTCAGGGAGGCAAAAGATAAGATAATCTGAAGAAAGTTAGAGCTGCAAATTTTTCATTCTATCTTTTTTTTTAATTACATTCTTTCACCAGTCATAATTCAATTAAAAAAAAAGTGCCAAACCATCCAAAACTCCCTCAAGAATAGACATTTTGAGCTGGTCTGTGCGTATTTCTGTGTTTTTGGCACTTCTAGAGGGAATAAATATATAGAGTTCAGGAAGAAGAAATGACCTTCAGTAAAAACAAGACATTTTCCAGGAGAACACTCTGGCATATGTGAGTGGGGAAAGACTTCTATCGTTATGAGATTTATAAAAAAACGCTGGTTTTTACAGTATTTATTTCCAGAATCTTTGAGCTCTGTCTAAACACAAAAAGAGCAGTATCCTGAGTAGCTCCAGACAACATCTCTGCTTCTATTTTTTAATTTTCTGTTAAAAAAAAAGGAATAAAAATATCTCTATTTTTTCTTGCTTACCTACAGCTCAGTAAAGAATTCTTCCACATTTCTCTGGATAGAAATCCAAGTATCAACTGCAGGTGGCTGGAAATGTGATATTCACATAAGTTTTCATAAGTTCTTGACAGAACTTGTCAAGAGTTTTGCTCTACAGGCTACATTACTCTCTTTTCAGCCAAAATTCTAATGCAGCAGAGGTTCTGACAGGACCAGATCCAGTAGTTACAAAGTGTAAGACCAAATCTTTGCATATGGTGAAGTAACTGCAAATATTATCTTAAAATAACCAACCTACCTCCCCACCCCTCCAACTACTGCAAAGCAGGGTGGAAATAACCAACGTTGGCACCAAATTGGCAATCACTCTTTGGGTACAACAATAAGACCCAAAAGGGAAAAGTGAGGCACATCTCAACAGTAAGGCATGTGTATAATCTCTCAGGGGAACAAATGCATCATTTCCCAAGTCCCAGAGATGAAATATGAGAAGTTTAAGAGTGATTTTTCTTGAGATCACCTTTGCTGGGAGAGGGTTTTGGCTCTTCTGGTTTTTGCTTGTTCTTTTTTTTCTTTTCAAGGCCTACATGAGATTTTCTATACCCTGGCAAGAATTTTTAAAGCTTATGTTAAACTAACTCTTCTGTTACACCATCTACCTCAGGACTGTATCTATAGTCTCAAAATCACATTTTCACACTGCAAAAATACTGTACACACCAGCAATGCTCAACTTGTTATAACAATCCTTTGTGGATATTTTGGGCTTAGCACCGTGTGTTCTTTCTGCTTTTCTTTCAGGTGTTATCCATGACACAATCCTTTACACTTCACAGCTCTTTCCTTTGAAGTCCTAGACACGATTTACACAGATTCACTTCATTGCTGTGAGGCTGCTCAGCTGGGACAGGTAGAAAGCTGATACTGCAGCTGTACAGAGAGCAGCTGAATAGCACAGTCCAGACTGGCACAGGAACTGGCTTTTTTACCTGTCAGACTAACAGCAGCATCTCTGATCTCCCAGGGAAGAGCTGTCATGTCTGACTGGGCTGCTGCCTTTATCTGGTGTCATCTCCCTTTCAAATAGCAAAATGCCTCTTTACAGTCAGAGGTACAGTGGTTTCTTCTTATCAGCAGCCTTATCAATGCTATGGCTGCTGAATAAACATCTTGGCATATTTACCAGTTAATTTAACCATTTTTACCAGTTTCTTACCGGCTTCTTTCCATTTTGCTTCCCCGACTGAGTTCAGCCAAGCTTTTTTAATGAAGGTGGGTTAAACCATCACATTACACAAAATAATTGGCGCCAAATGTGGGGCAAGATTTTGCTTGATTTATTTCTGCTTAGATTAGGGAAGCAACATGGAGTTATTTTGGATTCTTTGGCATCTGATTTTTTTCTGCTTTAAGTGTAGTTGTTAAACCATCACATCTATTATTACCATTCTGTGTCCAATCCCTAACATTATTTATCTTCTACTCAAAGGAAAACTGGCCTGTGTTTCCAGGTAGTGTTGTATAATGTGGAAGATGATCTCAGCACAACGATTTCAGACAAACTTACCAGCTCTTTCCATCTAAGTCTTGGCTCCATCCATTTTGACTTAGAACTATTTTTGGAAGCCTTAAAAATATACAGGGAGTTGCCAACCACTTTTATTCCAATACAGGAACATTATATACTGAGCACATTGCTCTTGGCTTCTGCTCAGATGGCAGTTTTTTTCCAGGTGACCCATAACAATGTCATCTAGGTGCATATTGCAGCCGTTTCTGAGCTAGAACACGAGGCAGATTCAAAAAAACCTCGGAATGTTATTGTGTGGGAGATGCCTAGAGCAGTAGTAAAATCCTCGGGAGCTGCTCCCGGGGTGGGGGGCACCCCCAGCACCAACCCCACACCCCCTCCCCAGTTCCCAGCCACCGGCAGGACCCGCTGCTGCTGCCGTGGCACTGCCAGACCCCAGCCCTGCTCAAGGCTGGAGGAGCTCAGGAGGGAACCAGGTGGGTCTGGGGAGGTCCCAGCCCGGAGCCGTGGCCTTTGGTGGCCCAGTGGGCGACCAGCCAGCCAGGCTGGGATCCAACCCGGGCAGGGAGCAGCTGCTTGGCCACGGGGATGCACCAGCAGGGCTGGGGAAGGAAGAGGAGCCGCAGGAGGAGTCGCTTTGAGGGGAAACCTGTGGCCAAAGAGGGTCTGGAAGCCACCCCGTGGGCACGTCCTGGAACATCGCGGCAGTACACCGAGAAACTTCCCCATCAGCACAGATGGATAAACAAAAATAAGTATCTATGGATACATAAACGTGTATATATACATATCCGACACATAAAAATCCAATACGCATTTCAGAACACTAACATCTCTTGAAAAACAATATTAGGCATTTTTGCAAACAAAATGTTTCCGAAATCTGAGTTATGTATTGTATGTCAATTTTGTATGAAACAAAGTATGTATGTCAAATTATGTACTTGGTATCTGCACTTTCATGGGACTCAACAAGGCATACTACTCTTTGTACCCAGCATATTTGTCCCAGAAGTGATCTAAGGAACCTTTGTAAATTCACAGGTATAATGTGGCACTCGCTCCATCTCGCTACTCACCTTGCCCGAGTAGCCTTTGGTGCCGAGATCCTGCTTTCCACCTGCAAAATAATAAAAAACCAAAACAGTGAAAGAGAAGCTAGGCATATAGCCATCATCTCCCCTCAGACACCATGCACCCACCCACTTCCTTAGGGTGCTTGGCTCACCTCCTCTGTTGCTGCTTCTGAGAGAATGTGTGCTACACCTGCATCTGAAAAAAAATTCTTGGCATAAATTACCTAGACGCTGATTAAACATGAACCAAGTCAAAAATCTCATGTTCATTTCGGAAGAGAAGCTACAGCCCGAGCGCACCCTACTGTGAAAAGTGGCGCAAAAGTTAAACGCTCTCCACCCGTGCCCCCTCCACAAATGACCAATATGATCAGAGTGAACGACCACACTTTATTGCGCTACACACCCGGTTTATATAGCCCAAGCAATTAGCCATGCATGCAAAAAGCAAATCACTATTGGTTACAATTCATAAACTATCCACACGCCATTTCACTATTGGTTATAATCCATAAACTGTCCACACGTCCATTCTTGATTGGTTTTCTGCAAGCGGTCAAGCGGCAAGCATTCTACAGCGATACCCTTCTATACCCGGAACTGTGCTGTACTACTTCTTTTCCCTGTCACGTGCGCCACCTACTGTCCTTCAGTTGATCCGCAGCTTGTTATCCTTCAAACAATGGGTTATAGTTTGGATTGCCCATGTGTCCCTTTTAAAAGCAGAAAGGTCAGGAAGAGCAGCAGTATCAAAATCAATAAGTTTTTTGGAGCCTAACACATAAGTAATAAAATAATTTTGCTTTTTCCTTTACTCCCTTTATAAAGAGAAGGATTGTAGCTGTTAAAGAAATAAGAAAAAGATGTTGGAACTTCACTGCAATAAAGACTTTCATGAGCAGTCTGATTCCTAATCCCAAACTGTGATATTAAAGATAAGTGGTAGGGCAGGTGAAGAGTTCTATGCTACAACTCTGTACAATTTCTTTTTCTCTTTGTCTGGTAGATTGTAGCAGAAGAGTCATCAAGACTGGGATGTTCCTGGGGAGGCAATGTGGCAGAAGTGTCATCAAGGCTGTGGTGTTATGATGAAGGGGCTGGAACACCTGCTTTATGAGGAAAGGCTGAGAGACCTGGGGCTTTTTAGTCTGGAGAGGAGAAGACTGAGAAGGGATCTAATTAATGTCTACAAATACATAAAGGCAGGGCATCAAGAAGGCAGGGACAACCTTTTTTCACTTGTGCATTGTGATAGAACGAAGGGCAATGGATCCAAGCTTCAGAACAGGAAGTTCCACCTCAACATGAGGAAGAACTTCTTTACTGTAAGAGTCACAGAGCATTACAATAGACTGCCCAGAGAGGTTGTGGAGTTTCCTTCTCTGGAGACTTTCAAGACCTGTCTGGATGCATTTCTGCATGATCTGCTCTAGTTTTGTCCTGTTCTGGCAGCTTTATGGCTGGTTCTATTCAACTAGTTTCTTGACACTGGAGAAACACAGTAGCACCAATTATTCAGAACTTCTTCAAGGATTATTTAAAACAGGAATCTGCTGAGTACAAAACAGACATAGCTTTTACACCTGCAGGGTTCACTTGGACTACACTAGCATCTTATAATTGTGCAGAAGCAGGATTTCTGCCTCATCTAAGTATTTTAACAGTTTTTTTAAGAGTAGGAATCATGATGATATTCCATTAAAAATCCCCACCACCCCCCATTTCTATGTCTAAGCCATAATATCATATGTTGATATATCATTTGGTAATAAAACTACCCCCATGGCCACGCCACAGCTCCCCGAACCCCACGGGGGAGTTTCTGGACTCCTATGCCCTTCAGGACTGCCTCCCAAGGGACTTTCTCAATCAGTCTCCTGAACAGGCCGAAGTCTGCCCTCCAGAAGTCCAAGGTGGCAGTTTTACTGACCCCCCTCTTTAATTCCCCAAGAATTGAAAACTCCATCATTTCATGATCACTATGCCCAAGACGGCCTCCAAGCATTACAGCCCACAAAAGTCCTGCTCTGTTCACAAGCAGTGGGTCCAGAAGGGCAACTTCCCTCGTTGGGTCCCTCACCAGCTGCATAAGGAAGTTTTCTGCACACTCCAGGAATCTCTGGGACTGTTCGCTCTCTGCTGTACTGTTTTTCTAGGAGACATCTGGGAATTTGAAGTCCTCCATCTTTTTGGTTGTTTTTTTTTTTTTTTTAGCGTGTGTGTTTTTGTTTCTTAATCCTTTTTTTTTTTTTTTTCCTCTGTCTCTTTCTTTCTTTTTCTCCTTTGACTTAGCTGCTGCTTCACTTGAGCTCCTAATAACAGATCTGCTGCCTTCCTGGAGACTCCTAATAGCAGATATTCATGACTATTAATATTACACGAACACTTAATAAGGGAAGAATGGCTGGAAATCGAGCGTGAAGCGAGAAGGCAACTCAAGGCAGAGCCTGTTCTAAATGACGTCCATTGAATGAAGAATCAGTGTATCTAATCAGAGATGGGGGAGAGGGAGAGGGAGAGAGAGACAAAAAGGGAGAGAGAGGGAGCGGGAGACCAGCTGTGCCAGCCAACCCAGCCGTGCCAGCCCCGTCTCGGGGGTGACCCCAGCAAACAGCAACCCAAGGAAGGCAGGTGACCCCCGGGGTGGGCACTGGGTGCTGGAGCAGCACCGGTGGGTGCCAGCGGTTGTCCCGGGGGGAGCTGTTCGGAGGGTGGGGGGGAGCCCAGCCTGACGACCCCCGCCCCGCCCCCCAGTCCCACTCACCTCTTCCAGAGCCCCCACCGCCCCCCGGCACTTCCGCATCCTGGAGGCGAAGGCGGCGGCTGCCGGGGAGCTGAGATCCCACCCGTTCACGGCCAAGACCCGGGCCACGCTTAGCTGCCCGGGCATGGTTCGGGCAGCCGGGGGGGTCGGCGGGACAGCTTCTGCAGCGGGAACACGACGTCGGTGCGGCGGCTCGGCTCCAGGCGCAGCACCTGGGACAAAGAAGCCAGCGGCGGCGGGGACCGCCCCGCCGCGCCGCCACCGGCGCCCCAGCTCCGCGCCGCGACACCCGCCCGCGGCAGCAACTGCATCACAGCTGCGCCCCGGCCCGGCCCTGCCCGGCCCCGGAAGGAGACTGGCGCGGGGCGGAGCGGGACCCGACGCCGCGGCCCCGGCCGCCCCCAGGCGGTCAGGTTCTGTCAGGGCCCGGTGCTCGCTGCGGCAGCTTAGCTCTCTGCGAGGCGCTCGCCCTCGTTGGACCCCAGGATAGCAGCAAGTTCTCCCTAGTCTCGGCCTTTTTGTTCGACAAAAAATAATCCTAATATTAAAGCCGACTTGTATAAACATGGCGACAGACGCGAGCATTTGCACTCGTCACAAAAAAATGCAACGCATTCCTGGTTGTTTGCAGAAAATTTACAGCTGAGCAATAAAAGTTTACGACTGAATCACAAGTTGGATTGGCCACAGGAAGTCATGTGGACTCCATCCATGAACGTGAACTTTTTATTGTGGTTTCTCTTATGACTCTTTCGCAGTAGTCTTTCCTTTAACAGTCCAAGCAGTGCCAGGGGTAGGATGGTATTTTTTTCCCCCCCCTTAATTAGTTGGGTGTGTATGATGATGGTTTTTTTTTTTTTTTTCCCTTCGTCCGCAGACAAAAAAGAAATTGTTTGCTTTGGGTTTTTTTGTTGTTATTTAATCTCTGGGCCAGTTAGGACTGAGTGAGTATGACAAAATAATGGAGATTTTTAAGGCAGAAACATCTTTGTACCCATGGAAAAACTGTTTGTCTGTCCAGATACTAAACCGGTCTGAGAATTTTCTACTATGATGATTCAGTAGTCCCATTGTCTTGAGTTTAGTAGAGTTTTGTTGAGCCATTTTTAGTAGAGTTTAGACAAGTCCAAAATGTCAATTTACACAGCTGTGAATTCTTCTCTTGTATATGAGTTTTGCCTACAGGATAGCAGTGCCTAGCAGAGGATTATGTGCCAAACTAATAGCACCAGTCTATGAGGGGACAAATATTAACCAGGGGAGACCTTCTCACTCTTCATAGCTCCCTGAAAGGAGGTGGGAGCCAGGTGGGATTGGTCTCTTCTCCCAAGGAACAAGCAACAGGACAAGAGGAAATGGCCTGCAGTTGTACCAGGGGAGGTTTAGGTTGGACACAAGGAACAATTTCTTCCCCGCATGGGTTGTCAAGGCCTGGCCCAGGCTGCCCAGGGCAGTGGTGGAGTCCCCATCCCTGTAGGGGTTTCAAAGCTGTGGAGATGTGGTGCTGAGGGACATGGTTTAGCGGTGCCCTGGCAGTTCTGGGTTAACAGTTGGCCTTGATCATCTTAAAAGTCTCTTCCCACCAAAACAATCCTCCCATCCTATAACCTACACCTCGGGACACTGGCTGATACAGTGCAGCAAATTTGGCTCAGCAGAGCTATCAGCTCTCTGTAGCCAAACTTATTAGCGCCCAGCCCGCAAAATCCAATGTGGCTGGCTTAGAAATCCAGTGCTGCAAATCTCAAAGCACAAAATCTCTTTGGAGGCAGTTTAGATTTTTGCATTAAAGAAACAGCTTCGCACATTGGCTGCGTGCCCATTTGCTTGCACAGAATCTAATCCTTTTTCTAGTTGTAGGAGGGAGAAGAGGAAATATTTTTTGAGGAGGTAAATATTTATTTTTTTTTTTCAGAAGGCTTGCATGGTCTGTGTGTATGCAGGACTGACTTTGTACAGTCAGGAAGCTGTTTGTTGGAAACTGAGACACTTCTACCCACACACAACTATATGTACAGACAGATGTAGGTACACTCAGCTATACATACACGCGGCGCAGGCAGCGGGCACTGCACAGGAGCATTGTGTGCCCAGGATGATGCCAGGCTGGCTGCCGGCCAGTGCCGCCGGCACAGTCACCTGCAGCATGTGTACAGCACCCACAGCTGTGCCAGGGTGGCCGTGCCAGGGCATAAGTGTGGCTGTGCCAGGGGGGCGGTGCCACGGCACAAGGGCAGCAGTGCCAGGGCACGAGGGTGGCCATACAAGCATCTCTGCAATCAGGCTGGGCCCGCGGGATCTGGAAAACAATTCCTGCAGCGCGGCAAACCCGAGCAGGATGCTAACGCAGCACCAATGTATAGATGAAAGTTGTCTATCAGTCCCTCTTGTAGTTATCTTATAACTTGCTTGTTCTATAGTTTCCTTAGTGAGAAGAATGGTCTTTCTGATTGGTCCAAGTTCCTTTTGGTTGTTACAGTTCATTACACTTTGAAAATATAAGATGCACCTGATTTCCTTGCAAATATATCACTAGAACTATAGTCACATGTGTTAAGAACTATGCAAGTGGTGATTGATATATCAGATGAGTTATCTGCCAAAGTGTTATCTATCAAGGACAGAAATGTTGTAAGGGGCCTCAGGCAGGAATGTAAGCAAGGATATCAACTTCTACAACTGTGGCTGGCACCCTGGAGGAGTGCATAGATTAGCAGATGTGAAGGCCACCCGGCTACCGTAGCCTTCCGCCCTGGGGCAAGTGTGCCCTCTGTATCACTCCCTGAGTCGTCAGAAAGGGGTTTCCCTGAGGACCCCAGCATGAACGACGGAGGTGGGCTAGGTACGGGTGCCGGGCTAGGGGGCGATACGGCGGTGGAGGCTGCAGTCGGTTGCGCAAGGGGTAGCAAGGCAGCCGTCTGTGGCGACGCAATTTGGGGCGCGGCCGGCGGCGCTGGCGGGACTGCCGCCGCCGGCCAAGGCGCTGCCGGGCCTGCCTTTTTTGTCGCCACTGTCGGTTTCGCCACGGGGGCCGTCGCCACTTCCGTGTTCGGAATTACCGGAGCCGGTACTTCCGGCTTCGCCGCCGGCGCAGGTCCCTATAGCCCCTCAAGCCCCCATTGGGCACCTCTAGGGCACCTATAGGTCCCTATAGCCCCTCAAGCCCCCATTGGGCACCTCTAGGGCACCTATAGGTCCCTACAGCCCCTTAAGCCTCCATTGGGCACCTATAGGTAGGCTATAGGGCACCTATCAGGGACCTATAGCCCCTAAAGCCCTTTTTGGGTACCTATAGGGTGCCTATAGGTCCCTAGAGCCCCTCAAGCCCCCATTGGGCACCTATAGGCCACCTATAGGCCCCTATAGCCCCTCAAGCCCCATTGGGCACCTATAGGCCACCTATAGGCCCCTATAGCCCCTCAAGGCCCTGTTAGAGGATAGGATGGGGTCTGGGGGGTCGCTGCTATATAGCTGTTTTGAACTCCCCCCACCCCCAGGACTCCTTCTGCATTGGAAATTAATGGCCAAGAGGGCGGCCATCTAACTTGCGAAATAATAGTCATATCTGCCCCACTGTCAAGGAGTCCGGTCAATCTCACTTGAGATGGGGAGGCTGTCATGTGCAGGTCATAGACCAGAGCGAGATTTTTGCTTGTATTCTTGGGAACAGAATTAAGACTCAAAACGGAGTCAAGTGCCAAGTGACTTTATTTGCCTGACAAAAAGTTTGCAAAGCAGAGAGAAAGAGAGAAAGGAAAGGAAGGAAGATAAGGGTCAGTTGCAATAGCTACAACCACAGATATGCAGAGTCCTCTCAATCGGATTTCCCCCCTTCCCAAGGAGGTGACCACAGCATTTCCGTTCTGGTCAGACCAGTCCCAGAGCAGCACAGGTTTTACTGGGAGTAGGGAAGGGGTTTCCAGTTGGGGCACTGGGTTCTGCTGCCTGCTCCAGTACCCAGCTTTCCAAGGGCTCTGCTGCTACCACCCTCCTCTTCCTCCTCAGCTTCCTCTTCCTCCTCTGAGAGGCCAACGTGGCTCCCCCCCAGGGCTGCTCCCTTTGCCAACGGGGCCAAATTCTCTTTTATTTTCAAGAATTAATATTTTTCAGCTTTTCTTCTCCTGCCCCTTCCCCAGCTCGCTCCTCGCTCCCCCTGGGGACTCACCAGGTCACCAGGTCCACCCCCCCCAGCAAAAGACAGGGACCCGATGGAGCGGGTCCAGAGGAGGGACACAAAGAAGATCAGAGGGCTGGAACACCTCTCCTATGAGGACAGGGTGAGGGAGCTGGGTTTGTTCAGCCTGGAGAAGAGAAGGCTCCGGGGAGACCTAACAGCAACCTTCCAGTACCTGAAGGGGGCCTACAGGAAGGCTGGAGAGGGGCTGTTTACGAGGGCCTGGAGTGAAAGGACGAGGGGTAATGGGTTTAGAGAAGTAGACTTAGATTGGATATCAGGAAGAAGTTCTTTACATTGAGGGTGGTAGAACAGTGGCATAGGCTGCCCAGGGAGCTGGTTGAGGCCCCATCCCTGGAGATACTCAAGGTGAGGTTGGACAAGTCGGTCAAAAAACCATACCCCCCCTGAAAAGCAAAAATGGTGGGCTAGTAATAACAGACAAGGAGAATGATGAGGTTCTCAACATTTTTTTTTTCCTCAGTCTTCACTGACAACCTCTCTCCCAATACCTCCCAAGTTAAACCGCAAGGCGTGGACCAGGGTGGTGAAGTCCCTCCCACTGTATGTGAATATCAGGTTTGTGATCACCTGAGGAACCTGAACATACATAAGTCCATGGGACCTGATGAGATTCCTGGTCCCAGAGTCCTGAAAGAATTGGCTGATATAGTTACCAAGCCACTTGCCATAATATTTGAAAAGTCTTGGCAGTCAGGTGAAGTCCCTGGGGACTGGAAGAAGGGAAACATTCACAGCTGTCTCAGGGTCAGGGCTGCACAGCTCTGGACCACTGCCCCATTACTCATCTCTTCTCCACACATAGCTTTGATGTTTCCTTGGTGTTTATTTAATAGCATATCCTGCCACTGATCATTATTTCTTTTCCATCCTTTGTCCTGGGCTGACCTTGGAAGCACACAGAGAAGGCAAAAGCCTTGAGAAGGAAGCACTTGCCCTTGAGACCAACATGGACTGTGTGGTCTCACCCCTGAAGCCGAGAGCACCATCGAGGCAGCAAGTGATTCCAAGTAGAGAGGGCAAGGCCAGCCCCTCCTCAACACAGAGCCCAGGGTACAGCTGCACACACACTCCCCTCCTCTGCTGCTGCGAAGAAAACAGAAATCAGACAGAAACCTTTTCAGAAGCTAGAAGTGACTCTCAAATTACTATGTTATTCAGAAGACTGCAGGGGATACTGTTTTACACATTTTCTGTGATTATTCTTTTGAAGGGTTGGATGTTTGGGTACTTTTAAAAAAATGCGTCAGAAAAAATGAGAAAGAAATAAAGCTCCAAGCTCATGTACCTTGGATAGCCATTTAAACAGTGACTAGATGCAATAAGGTTTGAAAATTAAGTTTCCACCATTGTTTGACTTCATGCTGTGAGCAACTATATTTTCACTATTAACTTGAGATTAGAGCTATAGATCCTGTATTTGATAAAAACCCTTCAAGACAAAAGTGCTAGAACAACTCAAACTGTTTTCTTAACAGCCTCCTGTCTCCTTTTTTGGTTTTCCTTTTAGGACAGCTTGCCTATTAGCATTTTTCTAGACAACACGTGAAGGAAAAAAAAAAAAAAAAAAACAAAGGAAAAAAAAAAAAATTTCATCTCCGTGACTTCCATTTTATTTGGTTTTGGGTTTGGTTTTTTTTTTTTGGGGGTTTTGTTTTTTGGTTTTTTTTTTTTTTTCATGTACCTGCTCAACTCGCCACTACGTTTTGGTTGTATTATAGCCCCCTTCCTCCCGCCATTGAAACCTAGAGCGATCGTCCTCGGCTCGACTCCGCAAACCGCGTAAGAATAAAGGTTAGAATTAACGATTCCTTTCGTACGACAGTGGCATTTGGGAAGTGGCTGCTTGGCTGGCTCTTTCCGGGGGTCACCTTGGGAAGAAAATAATTTAAATCTTCCTGGAGGCCAGTTTTGCTCTAAAGTGAAGCAAGGTGAAGGGGCCTGCGCAGGAAATCCAGTTCCTTGGGTAAAATGGCAGGAAGGGCGTCGACACATCCCGATGGATGTGATCAATAAGATAATAGCAATGTCTCCACCAACCAACAAAAAGGAGAAAAAGGCTTGCCTGGGTGCTGTGGGTTTCTGGAGAATGCATATCCCAGATTACAGTCTCACTGTGAGCCCGCTCTACCATGTGACCCGGAAGAAGAATGACTCTAACTGGGGTCCTGAACAGCAACAGGCCTTTCAACAGATTAAATTCTCAGACTGCTGTTGGCACAGGCAGTGGCTGCTCCCAGCAGTGAGAACACCCCATGGGCAGAGTCAGTACCAAGGGCTGGGGTGCAGACCAAGGGCACTGATGGACCTCCTGCACCACGCTGGGGGTGCAGAAAGTAAAAGGCAGCACCTGTGGGGAGAAGCAGCCAGGGCAGGTGACCCCAAACTGACCAACGAGGGATCCCAGCCCATAGACAGCATATTGGGTATAAAGCTGAATGACCAGGAGGGTGTCGCCCGCTTTGCTCTGCTCGGGTCCTCCTCCAGGAGGCATCTGAGGAGGACTTTGTCCATTCTGCCTTCAATCCTGATCTGTGTGTTCCTGAATCCAGTTCCAGAATCCAGCTGGAAAGGGTTTGGGTGGTTGTGTCCAGGGGTTGGGTTTTAGGGGGGAAGGGTTGGGTTTGGACAGCAAGGGTTGGGTTGTTGGGGTCAAGGGTGGGTTCTTTGGAGGTCAAGGGGTGGGTTTGGAGGGAAGAAGTTGGGACGTTGGGCTCAAGATTTGGGGCTTGGGGTTTGAAGCCACAGGTTCGGGGGTAGGGTTAGGACTTGAGCGGGGTTCAGGGTCCTCTTGGCGTCAAGAGGTCACCACCCTGCTTGGCCTCAGAGCTGGGTTAAGGTCACCCTGAGCTGTAGGCCCAGAATCAAGTTCTGGGGGCGGTTTGGACCTGGCTGAAAAAGTTCAAGACTCGGAGGGGTGGGGAGTTGGGGGGGTTTACCTTGACTTCAAATGAACTACTGTGCTGCCTTTATAGAGTTCTGTCTCATTTCAAAGAGTATATTAATTATCTTCTCAGGTTTGTCATTATTCACTCAGTACTCCTTGGAAAAGCTACAGGCTAAAGTAAAAGTGTTCCACTTCAGTTTGAAGATATAAAGTCAGTCAGAATTAAATTGCAGTCTTCAGCAAAGCTTAGAAGTGAAAAGTAATTTTAACTCTGAAAAATTAACTACTGTATCTGGAAGATTAATAATTTTATTTTTAAAAGCCACAGAATTATTTGAATGTCAAGATAGTTTGGTAAATCTCTCATTGATAAAATAGACAATCCTCCACTCTGCTCTCCTGAGACCCCCCCTTAGTTAGGTCAATTTTAGGGTTGTTTTTTTTTCTACACAAACCATGGAACATACTCAGTGTGGGTCATAATTTAGCACTAGAGATCATTTCCCTTAATATTCACAGTTAGGAACTTCTTTCAGCTTACACTAAAGAAAAAGGTTCTGTGAGTTAGAAGAGATTGTGATCTAAGATCAACTATAATCTGAGCATTTACAAGTGCAATGTCTTTTGTGGTTTCATAGTATTCTATCATTCAGAACTTTCAACAAAGTCTCAGTGCCTGGGATTAATTGCCAAATTAATAATGTCTGCTGTTAGCTTTGGCATTACATCATGATAAATTTGTGAATTTGGGGTCCTCTTTCCCTTGATTTAAACATTATGTGTAGTTGTACTTTTTCTCCCGCTAGATTCTGAGGCCAAAAGCAGTGTCTTCAACAATTAACAGAGAATCCACAGCTTACCACATTTTTTGCATATGGTGCATAAAAACTGCTAAATTTTTTCACATCTGGTTTAGCTCACATTGTTCCTTAAGAGTACACATACAGTAAATGTGTTAAACAGCACAGACAGGCACTCTGCATTCCCAGGCACTTAATGTTAGAATATATTTTCTCCCTAAATATTGCACTGTGGAAAAGATAACAGAATAAAGTACTAGTTGCACTGATGTACCTTCATACCAATAAAATACCATAGTATCAGAAAAAAAATTAATCTTAAACTAAATCAAAAAACATGATCAAAATTGGAAGCTACTGGGCTGCTGCAAATCTATGACACACTGGCCATTACTGAAACTTGTTGGTATAAATCCTATGACTGGAGTGTAGCTATTGATTGATACAAGCTGTTCAGAAGGGACAGGAGAGGAAGGAGGGCTGGAGGTGTTGCCCTCTATGTTAAGAAATGGATAGAATGTGAAGAGATGTCCCTAAATAATAGCCACAAGCAAGTCAAAAGCTTATGGGTAGGAATTAGAGACCAAGGCAACAAGGGTAACCTTGTGGTCAGTGTCTACTACAGGTCACCCAATCAAGGGGAGCCTACTGATGAAGCACTCTTACTCCAGCTACAGGAGGCATTTCACTCACAGGCTCTCATCCTACTGGGGGAGGGACCATTGCTGGAGCAGTCCGTTCCTGCAAGGACTGCAGCCCGTGGGAAGTCCCCACATTGGAGAAACTCATAGGGGACTGTCTCCCATGGGTGGGACCCCATGCTGGAGCGGGGGAAGAGTGTGAGGAGGAAGGAGCGGCGACGTGTGATTAGCTTGTCACAACCCCCATTGCCCGGCCCCCTGTGACGCTACACTCGGGGGCAGGATGTAGGGAATTTGGGAGTGAAGTTGAGCCCGGGAAGAAGGGAGGTGCGTTATCAAGACCCTTCTAGCTACAAGTATAAATCACAGCACTATGAGGGCTGCTGTGGGGAAAATCACCTCCATCCCAGCCAGACAGGATGTGCTGTGCGGTTGGTGCCTGAGTTTGCTTGACATTGAAGAGTGGTTTAGAGTTACTCTTGACCAGAAACCTATTACTGACACACTACCTGACTCTCATGAATTTTTCTCTTTTCTCCTGCACTGCAACAGTAAATAGTCACTGATTGTCCCACAAAATGGCTAGGGTGGGATTTAGCTATAGTAGAGAGACTTTCTAAGCATTTCTGCCCATCACTTTTGCATCCTCTCCTCTTGTAGTGATGTAAACATTAAGTAATGTTATCCACATGATGCAGATTATGTGATGTAGACATGAGGTATGGACCTCATGGTGTGTATTCACCACGTGCACTTAACCTGTTCCTGTGATCAAATCTATTACTGCCTGTTTCAGTGCTCTGACATCAAGAGGCCCTTTGGGGGCTACAAGAGGCCCTTTGGGGGCTACAAGAGGCCCTTTGGGGGCTACAAGAGGCCCTTTCGGGGCCAGAAAAGCTCTTTTGGGGCTAGAAGAGGCCATTCTGGGGCTAGAAAAGGCCATTCTGGGGCTAGAAAAGGCCCTTTCGGGGCCAGAAAAGCTCTTTTGGGGCTAGAAAAGGCCATTCTGGGGCTAGAAAAGGCCATTCTGGGGCTAGAAAAGGCCCTTTCGGGGCTACAAGAGGCCCTTTCGGGGCCAGAAAAGTTTTTTTGGGGCTAGAAAAGGCCATCTTGGGGCTGGGAGAGGCCGTGTTGGGGCGAGTAGATGTCGGTTGGGGCCGAAACGTGGCACTTTTCCGCCCTTTAAAGGGGCGGCACTGGAGATACTGGGAGAGACCCCGGGAGACTGGGAAGGATCCCAGTAACAAGAGCCGGCCGCCGGGAGCGATACTGGGACCAGTATCGGAACGCTGGGATTGAGAGGGGGATACTGGGAGCGAGACTGGGACGCTGCGGCTGAGACTGGGAGTGGGACTGGGGCACTGGGATCAAAACCAGTGCTGATACTGGGACGGCAGGACCGAGACCGGGATTGATACTGGGACTGGGAGTGAGAGGGACTGGGACTGGGACACCGGGAAGACAACTGGGACTGGGACCAGCAGGTGAGGGGGCACCGGCACTGGGGGGACCCGCCACTGGAACTGGGACCAGAGCCGGGACCCCAACTCTTCCCTTGACATCTGCTATTAAACATTGTTTTCCATTTAGCTACACTGCCTTGTGAAATCACACTGCTGGTGCTTCACGGCTCATGGGTATGCTCAAGGTCACTGCAGGGCTTCAGGTACCAGCTTTGTGGGGCTTCAGGTACTACCCAATAATAGTGCTTTTATGTCCCAAGTCACTGCCAAGGAAAAATGAATGTGGAGGTTGTTGAATGCAAGAAACCTGCATGGACTGTCTGCTTCTTCCCAAGACAATGACAAGGGTGTCATTTTGCATCCGTGTGCACACAGATCATTACAAAATTAGCACAACCTGGGTGTGCTAATGCAGTTTGGTCTAGAAACAGCTGTAAAAGATGCATAGCCCCAGGGTGGCCAATCGGGGGGAGAACTGCAGGGTCCTGGCACCTCCCGACCCCACCAGCGCCCCGGGGTGATGGCAGTGGGTGACACCGGACACGGGTGACACCGGACACAGATGACACTGGACACGGGTGACAGCGGACATGGGTGACACTGAACACAGGTGACATCAGACACAGGTGACACTGGACACAGGTGACATCAGACACAGGTGACACTGGACACAGGTAACACTGGACACGGGGTGACACCGGACACAGAGTGAGAGTGGACAGGGGTGGCAGTGGACATGGGTGACACCGGACTCGGGTGCCAGCGGACACGGGTGACACCAGACACGGGTGACACCAGACACAGGTGCCAGCGGCCATAACTGATTGGGACACCCTGAGCTCGGAGTGGTGCTCCCAGTGTAACCTTAAATGCATGCGCTGAGGGGTTGCTTTAGAGTTTACTGAGGTGTGTCTTAATAGTCCGGCATTCAACAAATGTACTTGTGGTGTGTGGTCAGAGCAGCAAAGTCATTTACTTACTTTCCCCCTCGAGTTTTCTGGCAGCCAGTGAAGGGGGTCCCTTTGCAAAAGACGGGGGGGGGGACGCCTCCCCTTCAGCGGTCGGGCACAAAGCGGCGGCACTGCCCAGCGCCCGGCCGCTGCCCGCCCCTGCCGCAGCCTGCGGGACAGCTCCCCCCCCTCTCACACCCCCCCCCCCCCCAGCTTTTCTGTGTGTCTTATCTTCATAAATTATTAATGAAATGCTTATTTCCTTCACCTGTGCTGTGCCTATGGACACACACCTCCCTCCACAGCAGAAAAAAATGGAACTATTTAAATTGAAAATCTATGTTTTATCTTAAATAACTTTGCAGTTATTTCACATTGGTAGTTTTTAGTTGTGCAGAATAATTTGTAAACGTAGAGTATCTGTTTAAGGGTGAATATAATTGTTCAAAGTTGCTCAGGAGGAAATGAAGTATTTGGAAGATTGAAGTTAAAACTGTCAAAACAGCACAAGAAGTGGAGCTGATCAGATCACTACTGGATGCATTGTGAAAACCAGGGACACCCTGCTTCAGGTCAGCAACAAACTAAAAGTTGACTGCCGCCAGTTATCGGAGCTCAGGATCCAACTGGGAAAAGACACGGACACACCCCACCCCCCCAGTACGACCCCCCCGCCCCACACGCCGTGGCCGCTGGTTCCCAGTGGGAACTGGGGACCCAGTTCCCCCCTCCCCAGGTGGTACCAACCCCAGTGCGGTTACACCGGGAAGGGTGGCGACGCAACTGGTGGCCCAGCGGGATACTGGGATGCTACTGGTGTGGGCTGGGAAGGGGCACTGGGAAGCGGCACCGGCACTGGGAAGGGGCACTGGGAGACGGCAACGGCACTGGGAAGGGGCACTGGGAAGGGGCACAGGGAAGGGGCACCGGCACTGGGATGGGGTACTGGGAGGGATAACGGGGGGGTGACCATCTCCATCCCTCGGTGACTGACCCCATGCTTGGGTGACCATCCCCACCCCTGGGTGACCATCTCCATCCCTTGGTGACCGTCCCAACCCCTGGGTGACCATCTCCATCCCTCGGTGACCAGCTCCGTCCCTCGGTGACCAGCCCCACCCCTGGGTGACCATCTCCATCCCTTGGTGACTGTCCCCGTCCTTGGGTGACTGTCCCCACCCCTGGGTGACCATCTCCATCCCTTGGTGACTGTCCCCACCCCTGGGTGACCATCTCCATCCCTTGGTGACCATCCCCACCCCTGGGTGACCCTCCCCATCCCTTGGTGACCGGCCTCCTTCTTGGGGGGCCACCCCCACCCCTCGGGGACATAAACATTCAGTGAAATGCCAGGCTACAGGCCCTGATGCTCCCTATAATTTCTGCAACAACGTATTTATTCAGCTCATACGAAATATTAACTCCTACCCTCTGTAACGTGACAATTGGCTGTTTTTCTGCATCCTGTAGTTTTAAACACCAGTTAGCTTCCAATGCTTTAGGGCTTTTGTGTCAGAGTATTTAATCATTAGATTAATTAAATTAATTAATTTGTTAAGAGTATTTCACCATTACTGATCCCAGAGTACAATGTCTTGAGTAAGAGTAAAAAAATTTTACTGCTTTTTAGACAGTCTTCAGCACCTCAGAGTTTCTAGCTACAAAAGCTTCCGACTTTACTTTTACTGGGTTGATATTAACCAAGTCTTGATCCTCCTGCAGTGATCTCACACCACAGTCCTGCTCTTTCCAACAGCCAGGGACCCCAGAAGGAGTCGGGGGACTCACACACAGCTATGCTCTGCTCGGGGAGCCATCCTTACCACTCACTGAAACAGAGAGAGCAGCCAACACAGTGTCTGAGTGCCCTCAGAAGTCACCCGTGAGAAGGGGACAACTCAGCCACAGCAGCTCTGCATCTTTCCTTCTGCTCCTGTTGCTGGTTTTCTGTCCATAAGGGTGATGGGAACAGCTCAGAGCTGCTCTCCCCTGGCTCCAGGGAGCAGCTCACATCACGCCTGGATCCAGCTGGGAAAAGGGGTTATTCTACAGTGGCTACCAGGATACTGTCATGCTCTCCTGGCCACTTCTGTCACAGTTGGTGCCTCACCAACTGTTCCCCAGACCAATGTTGACAATGTGTAGGAATATGCTGATGGGACACTTTGCACAAACTTCTGCAACATGGGTCGCTGGCATGGGATTGCATCAGAGTTCACTACTCGCCTTTCACCATAAATCACCTGTCGCACAGATAATTCTCTCAGGCACTTGATACCTTTTTCCATGGTGGTCCATTTGCTTGGGCGACATTCAATGTGTTCCTTAAAGGGGTGCCTGGATTTTACAGCTGCCAAGAGTCTTCTCCAGAGACTGGTAGTGTTGCTCTTTCTTGCAAGCTCTTGGCCAATGCCTCCATCTCTGTCCAGTAAAGCATGCTAAGGTATACTTTTGTTAGGAAATTAACTTGTACATCAGTTTATATCTGTGAATAAAAAAGTCACAACTGAACTGTAAATGTTCAGAAAGTATGTAAAGTTCAAAGAAAGTGATAATCTATTTGTAAAATGGCCAAGACATCCTTGGTAAATAGAAAGCAAAGTCTTTCTTTAGAAAAATGACTGGTATATATGAATGGACCTGCTAGTCAGGGAAATAATAGTTATAATAATTAGAGACAGTATTAGCAGATTGATCATTCAAAATTTAATTTATAGTATTATATCACCACATCTTTCAACAACAGTGAGGCTGTTCAGCCTTTCTTGGAACATTCTAAAAATTAGAAGATAATCTCTTTCCCAGCTCCCAGTCCTCCCAGTACAGCTCCCAGACACCACTCTGGGCTCCCAGTCCTCCCAGTCCTCCCAGTACGGCCCTTACCTGGCCCTCCCAGCTCCCAGTACTCCCAGTATAAACCTCTCCCAGCCCTCCCAGCTCCCAGTCCTCCCAGTAAAGCTCCCAGACACCACTCTGGGCTCCCAGTACAACCAGTATGGCCCTTACCTGGCCCTCCCAGTCCTCCCAGTACGGCCCTTACCCAGCCCTCCCAGCTCCCAGTCCTCCCAGTACAGCTCCCAGACACCACTCTGGGCGCCCAGACCTCCCAGTAGGGCCCTAACCCAGCCCACCCAGGTCCCGGTCCCCCCGGTCCCGCTCCCAGACAACAGACTGTATCAGCTAGCTACTGGAACATAATTCCTGTACATAGCCTTGGTGCTTCTTAGTGTACTCCTATCAAGGCAGGGAAACAATTATGACAATTTGGAAAAGGACTCTTGTGGTGGTTTGAGCCTTAACTGGGACTTAAGAGCTCAAATGGGGGCAAGGCTGAGAATCCCTCCCCGGCTCCCCCCTCCTCAATCCCAACAGAGAGGGAAAAGAAAGGGAAGGAGCAAATCCACCAAACAATAATTTGGAGTTGGCTTGGAAGTAGAGAGGTAAAGCATTTTCTTTAAACAATATATACATATATGTGTGTGTGGTGGTGTGTGTGGGTGTGTGTGTGTGCGTGTGGTCACCAGGGTTCACAAGGGACTGTGAATAGTTAGGAGGGAGGGTATTATAACACAGTGAAGTATGTTAGTGACATGTTAAGTATTGGTAAAATATTTATTTACATTTCCTTCTTTCAGATGTTAGAGGAGCTGTTTCTAGGAATGAGTGTTACATGGAACAGTTTGGGATACCCTAAAGTAGGATATATTTTAAAGGGCTGATCAGGAATGTTTTTAATGTGACATTTTTGCTATGTATGCATGTTTTTTACCAGGCTCAAAAAATGGATTTAGGCTTTGTTCTTATGGTGTCCATCTCAGTGACTTCAGCCTAGTAAACAAGTGAAATAGTTTCAGAAAGGAGCAACCAAATATTAAAAAAAATAAATGATATCAGAACACTCATGTGTACCAGCATGCTGCGGTCTACCCTTTGGCCATTTTGCTCTTTTGCCTTTCACCCCAAACAACAACAAAGTAAAGAGTGATCTTAAAAACTGGAACAAAAAGCTGATTTTGTTTACATTAAAATTCATTACACATGTTTTGGCCTTTAATCTCAAAAAGTCACAGTGTTTGCTTGAAAGGACTGTTCCTCATACAGATCAGGCCATTAAAATAAAATTTTTAAAAAGTCAATTAGGAAAGCAACAAAGTCCTTTTTAAAGAAGGTAAGAGGCACTGGGGACATGTGTTTGAACAGCTCTGCATCCCCTATCTTTTCTCTCTTCTCATCTCCTAGGCATATTTTTATTTCTCCCTCTAATACTATAGATAAATGCATCCAAAGTGACTCAGCCCCCGAAATTGTAAAGGTTTTCAGTAATATGCAGTCAGCTGGCTGTAACTTATGAAAAGGCTTTTGTCAACAGTGTGCAGCCTTCTTTGTACCAGTTAGTTCCAAGTGACTTCATCCTGCACCGAACTGTCATTTCTGCAGATCTTTGGGATTTGAACTGGCGAGGCAGCAGGAGAGGTTCAAAATTGTACTGCTGTTTCACACATGCATAAAAATCAATAGAGCCCTTTCTGGTTTTGTGAAAATGTCACACTTTGCCATGTTTCAAATAAAGAAGGATTACAGCAGATAACTTCCTGATTGCAGCACACATTTTTTCTGACTCCTTGAACCAGACATAAAAAAGTGTGAAAAAATCTAAATAATTTCAGATCCTTTTAAACCTCAAAAAGGTAGAAGTACAGTCATGTGGTATAATCACATTAAGATTTTTTTTTTTTCCCCCAGTCTCCCGAGAGTTACTGTTCTTGCTAGACAAAGTTCATTCTATTTTTTGATAGTTTGAGAATGCCTGAGGAGTGATGCTGAAGTTGTTTTCTTGCATTACGGCAGTACTCAGAAGGCGCATCCTTCTAGTTTCTGTTGGCTGAATTGTGTAATCTTCTGCCCTAGACATTCTGCAGCAGTTTGCAAAATAACTGAGTGGCAGAGGCTTTGCCAGAACAGAGTCTTTCTCAGCTCACTGCTCAGTGGCAAACAAGATTGCCCAGCCCCAGGGCTTTGGGATGGTGTTGCAGTATCTCCAGCTGAGGTCTTCCTCGGAGCTGTGTCTGCAGCTCAGCCTACTGGAACACAAGCAGCACGTGCACTTATCTCAGCAGTCCTTGTAGGTCAGGCTGCAGCCATGGGAACTGCCTTCTTTAAATGAAGATGCAAAACCATTTTTACCCAGTCATCATGTCTGTATGGAGCTGGATGAACTATGGAGCTGTTTTCCCCAGTGAGGTCTCCTAAGAACTAGTGAGATGTGAGCTTCTAAGTGACTAATGACACATGAAGAAGCAGAACACCCACCTGTAAGTAGGAGGGAGCATCACTAGGCGAGTGGTGCCATTTCCTGGGAAGTGACTGACTCTGCTACCCTACTGCTTTCAGTTAAAATGTACCCGATATTTTACTGAGACAGTGTATTTCTGGTGTTCCTGTAGCACCAGCAGGTCAGACTCTAGCTGAGGTGATGCTCCTCAGGCTTCTTTGTATTTTATGGCTTGTGATCTGAGCTGCAGGTAACCAATACAGGCTGGGGAATCTGGGGCACCTCTGCATCCCCTCTCTTTGCCAGGCAGGCACCAGACCACCCCAATCCCGGCGTTCAGGGAACGTTACTTCTCTGCTTTGTCACAACTTCATCACTGTTGCTTCCTACATTGTTTTACCTGCGGGGTATTCAGCTTTCTGTACCCTCATCTCCCTGACAGACAGGCATGACATGCAGGAAATGTTAATCCTCTTTGACACAAGAATACATCACTAACTCATGTTTACCTTGATACCCAACAGGACACATCCCAACTTTTCCACATCCTTTTCTGACAAAGTGCTTTCCAGATGATTGGCTCCCAGCATATACTGGTGCCTGGAGTTGATCCTCCCCTGATGCAGGACTTTGTACTTCTCCTTCTTCTTTTACTGCATGATGTTCCTGTCAGCTCTTTTCCCCTGGCTGTCAAGGTCCCTCTGGCTGACATCTCATAGTTTGCTCATCCACCTCATACAGGAAGTTACTTTATGAGGATCTTATGGGAGACAATGTCAAAGGCCTAACTGAATTTCTGGAAATATGTGCTCCATATGGCCTTAAAGGATTTGTTAACATTTGTAGATTAAGTTTATGGTTTTGAGTTGAAAAGTAGGTATTTAAATACTGAAATGATCTTATTTTAGTTACTTGGACTGCTTATATGCTAGATTAAGAAGAAACACTTGGTCTTATCACAGCCCCTGCCCCAGAACAGTCATTCCTCTCTGGACCTCATGGGGATAACAGTTTGATTAGTGTTTGGAATCTCTTTCCCAAGCACTTAAGGGTAAATGTGGCAAAATGACTAAGTTTCCAGTAATAAATTAAGAACTACTTGTAGATTGAAACATTAAATGTTCATTGAAAATGCTGCAAAATTTTGTGTTCCCATGCTGTTTATTTGTTCCTCATACTTTTAATGGTTCAGAAATTATATATAGCTTAGATATTCTTTCTATATAGAAACTATTTTTGTAAGCATTGTACCTCTATGTTTATATTTCAATGTAGAAATGTGTAACATTTGTATGATTATATTTTTACATTAATATAGGATGGCAAGATGAATGGTATGGCTCTTGGGACGATGCCCTCAGCTCCCAGCCAGGAGCCTTGGATGCCACCTGTGACCCATGCTTGGACACATCTGGTGACACTCACCCAATATATACAGAATTTGGCCAGCATTTGAGTCTCTGTGTTCATACAAAAGGCACGTCTGGTGCTGGAGATGATTTCAACTGCTTCAGGATTTTATATAGTTTTCATTAAAGGTCTGAGTGCAGTGGGGATTTGATTTAATTACAAAGGTGTTATTTCTCTTTGTGAAAGAACCATTTTAAAGGTCATGCTGATAAAAAATAAAATAAGAAGTGCATTCATTTTATTTCAGGCCTGTAATGAAAATCAGCAGCTCTTAGGTTCATGGAAAGATGTTTGTCCAAAAGGTGCAGAAAAGTTGGTGCTCCAATGCCTTCCTCTTTTGTCTCATTCTTTCCTTGTCTAACCTATAGCAGTAGGAGTCATTCCTAGTGCTTGCTTTATTCAAGTAAATATGATAATCGATACTGTCCAGATAAATGGTCCAGCATGTGTAAAGCATGTTGATATATACTTAATTGCACGTCCAGTGTGGTATGCTTTTTATAACCATTTCACTACATATTGACAGAAACTCTGCTGCCATAGAACGGACTTGCTGACCAGCTGAGATTCCTCAAAGTCAGTTTTTCTTTCATTCTTGCCTTGCCTTTATGCTTCTTCTCTTCATGAGTGGCCAATTACTATTGTAGGTCAAAACCTTACATCTGCCTTACAGTCTAATTGAATGTGACAAAGGTGGAGTGAAAATATGCGGCTCACTGATTACAATCTCAGTATTTGCTTTAGGAAGGAAAAAACCCCAAACAAAAAGTATTGATCTCTAAGTATTTTCCAAAAACTTAATCATTTATAAACAAGTCATAAACTGGAAATTTGAGTATTCGTTGCTTTTTTCTCTGCAGAGCAAAAGGCTACACCCACTTCTCAGGTGTGCCACACCAGAGTAGTTTCTGTGGATTCATCAGTAAGCTGTCAACAGTGTTCTGTTACTATTGAGGGTTTACCATTGGATTTTCCAATCATATCTGTAGTTTATCTGTCTCAAACTTGTTTTTTGTTACCTTGAGATTGGATTTTTAGTCCTTAATCAGAGGAATTTATTCATCAGAATTGACATTATCAGTTTCCTTTTTCTCTTGTGTGCTCTTGATATAATTTGTGTGTAGCTTCTGTTAAGAACTGCTGAACTCACACCAACGGTGTGAAATTTCCTTTGCTTATGCAAAATGTATCCAAGTAGCAAATTCACCTATCATTTTATGGTTTTGTTTTGGGTTTTTTTTTTTTGCTTTAAAAGGTTCTGACTGCATGGCTTACCCAGTCCCCACGACAGGCTGTCTATCTGTGCCCATCCACTCCTGTGTCTGAGAGATTCCATAAAAGAACATACGCTCTGAAAGCCAGAGAAAGCCAAGGAAAGCGCGGGCATTATTGTAGGGGCTGGAAAACAAGGTGCACAGGCACTACAGCATTGCTGAGTCTGTGGCACAGCAGAAAATCCAGCTCTCCCGAGCCCCCATCAGCATCTAAAATCCTTTACTTTAGCAAAGTGCAGTAGGATTGGAAGCATGCCAGTGCCAGCTCTTGGAGGCTTTAGGAGAAGGTAAATAACAGTCTGTGAGCGAGAGAAATACTTTCTTCCTGAGTTTCTCCTTCCCTTTTATGTAGGATGGGGGACTTTGCCTCCTGGTTCCCCAGGCTGCTTGCTCTTAAAATTTTACAGTGATAAGTAAAAGGTATCTCCAGGATAATCTTGTAACCTCTGTCTTAGGAAAGCCCAGAAATATCTTTCTCCATCTGCTGTTCCTCTCTGTGCCCATTGCATAATATACCGGATATTATTATCATAAGTAGTTCATCTGACAGGCACAGGTATGTGAGCAGCTTGTCAGATTAGTGTATCAAGCACAAGATCAGTGACCACGCGATTGCAGATGCTTTATAGACTTCAGAAGTAAGATTTGACTGGTTCACAAACAATGTATGTAAAATCCACTAACAAATTTGAGCAAGTTTTCCCATCCCACTTTGCCTCTATCCACCTATAACTCTTCTTTCTTCGTGTCCAAGAGAGAAGAGAAGAAGCATCAAAACAAATTAAACAAAGTTTAGATACTTACTGTTCCTTTTGAAATACAATATTTTACAATATAACTTTATAATATATCTGCAATTTGTAATCATAGAAGTTTTGAAAGATACTTATATTGTCTGAAAGAAAGGAGGATTACAGATACTTGAGTCAAAATTATTTTGGAAAAGTTATTTTAGGAAAGTATTACATTCATTTTTAAACTGTCTTTTTTATCAGTGTGTTCCTTGAAAAATAAATGAAAAAAAAAATAAAGCTGTTACATTTTTCATCTTCTGTTTCCCATTAAATATATCTTCAGCTTTTAGGCTTTTTTTTTCCAGTCACAACAGACTGTTTCATCCATGTCCTTATATCTTAAGAACAACGCTTTAGTTGTGGAAGGTTTGTTGGCTCTTGTCTGAACTCATGTAATTTAGATGTAAGGGGTGAAGAAGGCATTTTTGTTTCAATCTGAAGGGGATTTTATCAAGTTCATACAAAGCTGGTTTTAGCTGGTAAACTCATATTGCTACTGTATTAATAATACGGTTATTCAACAACTTCTTCAACTGAAGCTTTGCAGCTAAAAAACTTAATGTAACCAGCTGGAAATATTTGCATATTTACATATTTATATACACACATATCCGGGCACATATGTACATCACGCACACACAACCTTAATTTTCAAGCCATTGCATGGATCCCTGACATGTGAGTCATGATTTAAGGACCTTGACTAACCAAGAAGTGTGTACCTTTATAAAAACCACAGTATTTGAACTTGTTCACCTCCTGCCTGCCCTGAGACTAAACTTGTAGCTTAGGTGTGTTCCTCAGGTAACATGCTGTAGTAGTGGGGGCCATCAGCACACTAAAACAATGCCTTCCTGTGGGTAGGAAGGGTTTTCTTACTAGCCCATCTTCCATTTACTTTTTAAAATGCTTTACAGCTGCTGTTGAGTTTCTGAGTGTGGGACCCTGCAGCTCCACTCAACACTTTGCTTTTACTTACACCTTTCCAGTTATGTTGACATTTGAGTGAGTTCTGCTCTCTGAAAGCCTTTTTGATGCAGCCAGATTCAAGGTCATGCACCCTGAAGTGGAGAATTTAGGTCATGCTTAGAGGATTAGGGACTGTTTCCTGATAGGTAGCAACTGTGAAGAAGACACATGGTAGACAACCCAGCAGCCCTTGTTGGGATCTTCTTGATGAAAGCTGCTTTTGATTATGTACTGAGAAACTTAGGAGTCCTATCCCCTATTTCTTGTGCCCTGTGCAAGACAGTTTGTGGAAGTCAGTGGACAGCTGTGTTCCTCGGAAAATTCTGAGGAAGCAGGAGGCATTTACAAAGAAAAAGTAAAGAATTGTCTTAAAACCTGAATTACACCCAGGTGTCATTTTTAATTTGTTAATGCATATTT